>JAODAL010003507.1:0-172605 GCA_025379985.1 Phyllomedusa bahiana
AGGAGGCTGGCCCGAGGATCCGGGAAAGGTGATGACATTACTTTTTTTTTTTTTTTTTATTGCCCTGGCTGCCTATTGGGGGTAGCTACGTATCACTACTACTGGGAGGGGGGGGGGGCAGCTCTCATCACTACTACTGGGGGGGCAGCTCTCATCACTACTAACTGGGGGGGGCAGCTCTCATCACGACTACTGGGGGGGGAGCTCTCACCATCACTACTACTGGGGGGGGCAGCTATCATCACTACTACTGGGGGGGGCAGCTATCATCACTACTACTGGGGGGGGCAGCTATCATCACTACTACTGGGGGGGGCAGCTATCATCACTACTACTGGGGGGGCAGCTATCATCACTACTACTGGGGGGGGCAGCTATCATCACTACTGGGGGGGCAGCTATCATCACTACTACTGGGGGGGGCAGCTATCATCACTACTGGGGGGGCAGCTATCATCACTACTACTGGGGGGGGCAGCTATCATCACTACTACTGGGGGGCAGCTATCATCACTACTACTGGGGGGGCAGCTATCATCACTACTACTGGGGGGGCAGCTATCATCACTACTACTGGGGGGCAGCTATCATCACTACTACTGGGGGGGCAGCTATCATCACTACTACTGGGGGGCAGCTATGTCTCATTACTACTACTGGGGGGCAGCTATGTCTCACTACTACTGGGGGCAGCTATGTATCATTACTACTGGGGGCAGCTATGTCTCATTACTACTGGGGGCAGCTATGTGTCATTACTTCCGGGGCAGCTATGTGTCATTACTTCCGGGGCAGCTATGTGTCATTACTTCCGGGGCAGCTATGTGTCATTACTTCCGGGGCAGCTATGTGTCATTACTTCCGGGGCAGCTATGTGTCATTACTACCGGGGCAGCTAGCTATGTATCACTACTGGGGCAGCTAGCTATGTATCACTACTGGGGCAGCTAGCTATCACTATCACTACTGGGGCAGCTAGCTATCACTATCACTACTGGGGCAGCTATGTATCACTATCGCTACTGGGACAGCTATGTATTATTATCACTACAGGGGGGCTATATTTATTTATTATTACAGGGGGCATATATCTCTATAATGACAGAGCTTATTACATATGTATATTATACACATGTATAATGCTGACCCACAGAGCTGACAATCAGTCAGGTTACCCCATACGATATCCCTAAATGACACAGTATACACTTTTTGGGTTTTTTTGTGTGTGATTCTAAACATCCAACCTCCTCCATAACCCCGCCCCTAATATCTCCGCCCCTAATAACCCCACCCCCCACTGGGCCGTGGAAAAATTGTCGTGCATCAAACCGGTCCCTGGTGGAAAAAAGGTTGGGGACTGCTGTTCTAGTGAATAATGGATTACATTTGAAAAAACAGTGACATTTTAAAATCTTACCTTCACTTTGAAACACCTGATGCTGTAAAAATATAAAAAAAGGTGCCTACCTACAGTAGACATAGGGTAGATGCTAGTTATAAGCTATTTTGTGTGGCATAACTATCTGTCTTACATGCAGAAATGTTTGAACTTTGAAAATTTAAAATTTTGAAACATTTGTATACATTATTATATTTTTCACAAATAAACAAGGATTGTATCAACCAAAATTTATTACTAACTTAAGGCACAATGTATCATGAGAAAACAATCTCTGAATCAAATGGATAAGCAAAAGTTTCAAAAAGTTATTCCAACAAATTGACATATGTTGTATATAAAAATGGGCTTCGTCTTTGGTCCAAAAATGTCTGTGTTCTGATGGGGTTAAACACTATTTTGTGTGTGTGATTTGTAGATTTGCTATTTAGTAAACACTGCATGTTTGTAGTGACTCCACATTTTTTGCACAGGGTTGTATATAGAAAAAAGTGAAATATGACTTTTGTCTTATTGTCATATTGCCTCCTTGTAATGCAAGGCATAATTAAAAAAAAATCTTGGTTTTTAAGGATAAAATTAGCTTCACAGAAATTCAGCTATGCTACAGCACAGCTCTATTCATTTGTATATAGTTTTGTTTTAGTTCATTGTACAGCTGGTAGGTTGGAGACACTGTGGAAGAACCAACCTTAGAGGGGCTGCAAAGCTGCTAAATGCCCAAAGTTTCAGTATCGGTGGAAAAACCACTTTGAGATATTTGTGGATATAGTAAAGGAAAGAAAATAGCATATGGGAAAATTTTGGCTATATTATATCACTGCTAAATTAGTATGCTATTTGTTAAATTGCATCACCTTTATCTGTCTTTACTATTCAACCGCTTATCAACATTTAAAGTATTGTTGGTAAGGAGGTATGATACAGGCTCACTCACTGCAGCAGCTAACAGCTGGCCATTATAGCTGGGACCTGTTGCTAGCAGCCAGGATTGGCTAGAGCTCTGTTTCCAACTGTTTAAGCTTTTAGATGCTGCGGCAATTGCGGTTGTGGCATCTAAAAGGAATGAGGAATGGTGCTGTGCACAAGATGAAGACGGATAGGCAGCGTCAAGGGAGGGTTAATAAATATCAAATATTGCTATGTATACTTTGTTAAAATATAAAAAGTTGTGATGCCTTTAACCCCTTAAGGACCAGGGTTTTTTTTTTGGTGACACGTTCGTTTTTCCCTCCTCGCCTTCTGAAAGCCATAACTTTTTTATTTTTCCACCTACATAGACACGAGAGCTTTTATTTTGTGGGACAAGATGTACTTTCTAATGGTGTTATTCACTATACTATAGAATATAATGGGAAACCGCAAAAAATTCCAAGTGGGACAAATTGTGAAAAAAAAAAATGTATTTTCGCCATGTTTGCGGGGGTTTTGCTTTTACGGCATTCAATCTTCGGTAAATATAATTTGTTATCTGTATTCTACAGGTTGTTACGCATCCGGCAATACCAAACATGTAGGGTTCCCGTTATGTTTTGGTACCATAAAAAAATTCCAAACATTTTCTATTGTTGAAATTTGCGCCACGGCGCCATTTTGTGCGACCAATAACTTTTTTGTACTAAAACCTACGGACGTCAGTGAGGGGGCATTTTTTGCGGGCTAAAGTGTACTTTTTATCGCTAGCAATTTGGAATGCATGCGACTTTTTTGATCATTTTTATTCCATTTTTTGAGTGACGTAAAATGACCAAAAAACGCAATTTTGCCGTTTGGAATTTTTTTCTTCTACGGTGTTCAGCGTACGGGATAAATGATGTTATATTTTTGTAGATCGGACTTTTTCGGACGCGGCGATACCAAATATGTGTACTTTTTTATTATTTTAATGATTTTATTTGTAAAATGGGAAAGAGGGGGGTGATTTGAACTTTTAATACTTTTTTTTTTTTTTTTTTTTTTTTTTTTACTGTAACATTGAGGCCACCTATGGTGCTTGACCACTAGGTGGCTCGATTGTTAATACAACCTAATGCATTGCATAGGCAATGCATTAGTGTGTACAAAGATGGCGGTTTCCCCACTTCCTGTCTGCGGACGGAAGTGGGGCAAACCGCCCAGAGTAAGTGACGGGAGCCTTCACAGGGCTCCCCCCCATCATGCCCGGTCATCGGATCGGCGCAGCATAGCTGCGCTGATGGCGATGACCGTAACGATCGGTGCGCGCCACTGATCGCCGTTAATTCAGACGCCGCGGCCATCTTTGCCGCGGTGTCTGATGGGTTAAACAGCGCCAGCGGGCGGAGCCACCCGCCGTCGCGGTTACTGCCGGGTGTTAATGGCGATTTGCCGCTAACACCCGCCGGCTGTGCGTGGGGGGGGGGGGGGGAGGGGGTCGCGGCGCGATCCCCCTGCAAAGCCCCTTAGCGGCCGTGGGACGAACTCAGACGCCCAAGGTCGTTAAGGGGTTAATTCTTATGTGACAGCACATATAATCTACTCTGTGGTAAATGTTTAATGTGTTTCTTCTGTTTTCCTTTCACCGGAAAAGGTTATAAACATAGGAAACACATATACAAAGTGGAATAACTTCGGGGCCATTCACACGGCGTTTTCTCTATAGAACGCTAGGATATGTTTAGGAGTAGAAACATACAGTAGATCATGATAAATGTACACAAATGTATGAATTTCTATGTGTACATCACCGTATTTTAAAACATGAATGTTTGCGGATTGGCATACATTTGTATACATTTTTAACATTTCTATACTTTATTATTAAATTGTGCGGGACACAAAAGTGTGGTAGGCAACACTTTTGTGTGTGTGATAAAAACAGTATAAAAATGTAAGTGACGTGAAAGAGCTGAAAGTATGCACTTTTGACTATACATTTCACCATTGCACTCTGGGAATAAGTCAATCTATGCAGTTGGATACGTTTTTTAACAAATAAAACTTACATTTGACATATGTACAAAAACGCCGTGTGAATGACTCCTAAAGTTAGCTAAAAGTGATAAAAACCTTTTTGCTTAGGTATTTTTTCTCTTCTATGCTTAAAGGGGTATTCCCATTTCATTAGTTAGCTTTAGACATATAGGCAAAGGTAAATTAATACTATTACCAAATATATTGCTGTTCAGATTTTGCCTCTTCTTAGAGTTAGGAGCAGATCTTATCTCCTGCTTTTGTATACAAGCTTTCCTAGTTACATACCACAGCTCCCTGCTTTTGCAAGCTGCAGCAGGATGGTAATGTCACTCCTCTGAAAGACTAGAGCTCGTTTACATTATTTACAAGCTTTAACCCTTTAGAGCTCTGTAGCCCTGTGCGCTATCGTTTATACATGTCCTGCAGTCATGTCACTGTAACAAGATTGGTTAGGAATAACAGAGTTTATGTGCCAGTCACTGCTATAGAACTAACCAGGAAGCTGGCTGTGGCCCTTTAAAGCACAACTATCACATGGAGGCTGTGGACACCTATACACCATATATTTTGAGATGTGCTTTCTAAATGCAAAATTAACCTTTTGATGCCATTCACTTTTTATTTACGGTGTTGGTGCCCAGTAGTTAATAGTCTGCACTGTACATATTATGCATGTGCCAAACTGGGCTTCATGTCCATCTGTTGTTGGTGTCAGCTATATATTGCAGCTATCACCTTGAGATTGGAGATAAGTCTGATCTCTACCATTTAGCCTATAGATAATTGAAAGGCCGTGCGCTGCAGTCCGACTCCCACACCGCGGCAGTTCGCGCCCACCGGCTCCCGGGCCGCGGACAATAATGTGTTTAATAGCTTTCTCTGTGGCCTCAGTGGTCCCCATGATGCAGTCTCTGGCTGTTAATGGGTTTCCACGGCTTAAAGTGGTTTATCATTACACACTTTCATAGACTTGAGCTGTTTCTATCCGTTTCAGCTTCAAATCCAGGGGCGAGTCTCTTTTCCCTGTAGGCGTGTATCTCCTCCAAGGAGGCGTGTCTCCCCTCACTAAAGAGTTGTGACATCATCATTTTGTGTGAAGCAGTGGAAGGGACAGGACGTCACAATTCTGCAGATCTCCTGCAGTGTTCTCATGGCTGCAGAGCTGTCACCTGCCTCCCAGGCTGCACCAGTTCCTTGTAACCAGAACCCCTGCATTGCTTTAACCAGAACACCCTCATTGGTGTAAGCAGTCATACATGCAGTCTGAACTGCTGAAACAAATGCATGCTGCCCCCTCCCTCCCCCCTCTGGTATCAGGCAGGAGGTAGACTGATTGTATAAGGCTGTTATATGGGGGGAGCACAGGGTATAAGACTGTGTTGTATGAGGGGAAAGTGAATCTAACAGCTAGAGACTCAGTAATTGCCCAGATCCTTTACATAGAGTCATCACTGGGAGATGAGTATAGAGAGAAGCTGAGACAGCCTTCATTGTACACACACAGCCCTCTCAGGCAGTTCATTTCACTTTTGATTTACAAAGCTCAGGGGGGAGTAACCACAGAGTGCAGGCAGCCAATCACAACACAGGGGGTGTTTCCTGTCCGGGGGTGGGGGTGTGGTATGAAGAGGCTGAATGACATATCAGTCAGCCAATCACAGAAAAGGGGTATGTCCCGTCCAGCTGCTGCAGAAATAGTTATAGATGCACAGATTAGCTCAGATCTGCTATACTAAGTGACTTAGGTAATGCAAACCAATTGCAAATGTGCTTATTTTTACCGTCATCATTTGAGTTATGATCTTTGTAGCAAGAAAACCCCTTTAAGAGGCTGTTGAGGGTAGTGACCTGGTAGGTTCTTGCAGCATACACCCATTTGTGGGGGAAAATGATGAAAACTTCTGGCTCAAGAGTCATTAGATGAGCAGTCCTTGGCACCTCCAAATGCCAAGTCTTATGTGGATTCATCATTCACATCATCAAAAAGTAGAGGAATATTACTTCTGTATTCAACTGTATTCATTTTATATAGCTTAAATTTATACTACATGGTAAAGTCCATCAAAAAGTCACAGCAGTAATTTTTTCCTATTGCACCTATTACAGTTTCCTCAGATTATATGGTTCATTAAATGCTACCATTTAAAACACAACTTGGTCCACAGACAAGCCCTTGCACGACTTTGTTGACTGAAATAATAAAAAAAGTTATGTCTCTCAGAAAGTGGGACTAAAAAACAAAAACGAAAAAAAAAACCCTGACAAATTGTGGCCAAAAAATGCTGCAGTGGAAAAGGGTTCAGCTAGGTACAAAATTTTATATTTTTTTTTTTGGGAAATTCTGGGGGGATTTTAACCATGAAAGGTTTTTGGGAAATTTTTTCTTTTTTTTTTGTTTGTTAAATTAAAAAAAAAATTTAAATAAATTAAATTTTCAAAATCTTTTCCCTTTTTGGGTGGGCCCCAGAAATTTAAAACATTTCCCCCGGGGATGAAAAATTTTTGGGCCTTTTACATTTTGAAAAATTTTTTTTCATTTCAGTTCCTGTAACTAATAACATGGTTGTCAAGTGGAGTAACCCCCCAATCTTTTGGTCACAACAGGAAAAGCTAAATGGGCCCTTGATTCAGTTTTAAAAAGTCCCTCTGGGTTATTATTAAAAAAAAAATAATCATATACTTACAATAAGCTTGAACCCCAAAATTACCTCTTTTAAAGAAAACGACTTCTTAAACCCAAAAATTCCCCCTCACCCACACACATTTCTGCCGGGGGTTTATTTGTCCTTTTTGCCCCGTCCCCAGGGGGCCGCGGGGGGGTTAAATTTTTTCTCCAAAAAACCGGACCGTTTGGGGGCCCAAAACCCCCTTTAGGGAAAAAAAACGCACGGGTTTTCCTTTTAGACCCCCCCTTGTGCTCATTTTCGTTCCCGTTTTTTTCTGGCGCTCGAAAAACTGCAAAGGGGCTAAAAAAAGGGTTGCAGTGGGGCCCCCCCCCCCAAATCCCCAAGGGGAAAAAAACTTTTCTAGATCAAAAAACCAAACTTTTTTTGCTTATAGCAGAGGGGCCTCTTTTAATTTTCCCATAAAAGTCTTTGGAAAAAATAAAAGGGGAGGTGGCCGTTTGGTTGCTATGGAAACAAAGTAATTTTAAACCTGGGCCCAGTTTTCATACTTTGGCCCAAAGGGGACAAAATTTTTGTGAAAAAAAAACCAAAAAACTTGGGGAAAAAAATTTGTGCGGGATTTGGACCCCAATAAAAAAGGGAAAATTTTCCAGTTTAGGGAAATTTATTGCCTTTGTCCCAGGTTTTGGGGCAAGAATAAAAAAAGGGTTTTAGTAGACCAAAGCAACAAAAATAAGCACAAAAAAGAAAGGGGGCTGGGTCCAGGGGAGGATAAATTTTGGACCCCGGGAAAGGGTTTGTATTAAGGAGTTGGAAGAAGACCGACCAGGAGGCAGACTGGAAAATTTGGTCCAGTTTTCCAGTCAGAAAAGAGCTGGGAGTCTTTTAAAATATTTAAATTTCATTGAAGCGTTCAAGACAATAAGTCTCCTTAATAAGAAACCTTTCCCCCCTTTTTTTTTTTTGGGGCCCCTTTGAAAACTCGGGGCAAACTCGGCTCAAGGATTTTGACTTGCAAGGAAAAATTTTTCTCCCCATGTTTTACAACCATGAAATGATTCTTGTCCCCTTCTTTTCGGGAAAAAAAAAGAAAACCCAAAAATAAAGTTTCGGGTTGCGGGAAAACCCTTTAAAAGTGGTTGTCTGGCTGTGGCTCAATGAAAAAATATGGCAAAATCTTTTCTTTCGTGCAAAAAAGCTAAAAATTTTTCCAAAGGGTTTTTAAAAACTTGCATTAACTTAGGTAAACAAGCTCCTGTTTTTTGCGTTTTAAAGGCTCAGCAAGAAGTAGCTCACCATGGTCCGACAGGGCTGTTTGGAACAATCGAATTAGACAAAGAGCAGGGAGAGGCTGTTGGAACCAAAGCTTGCAAATTAAATAATAAACATTTTCACCATTCATCTTTTTCCCAAAAATTTCTTTCAAATTTTTGTTTTAGCTTTTACCTTAGTGATCCAAGTGTCAGCTCTTTGCTAAGGGTACAACCCCAATTACGGAGCTCCACAGTCCTGGCTGCACATGCTCAGACATCACCTTTTTCAGGGAAACTAATTTAATTCTTCCCTACCTAGTAATAAAACACAACCCCCGGGCTTTTTATTCTACTCCTTTTTACTGTATCGTTTCTTTTTTGTGAAACAAATGAATTTTGTTCCCCCCCGGCTGCCGCCCTTTTATGGGTCTTTTAGGCCAAATGATTAAAAACTTTCCTAAACAAAAAGTGAAAGGGTGAACAATTTTGTTAAAAAAAAAAAAAAATGAAAAATGGGGTGTTCAAAATTTATTCGCCCCTTTACTTTCAGGGGTTTTTTTTTCAACCCAAAATCACTCCAGAAATTCAGTGAGGATCTCTGAAAGATCCAATTTGTCCTAAATGAAATGTTTATGAAAAATAAAATCCACCTGCAAAGTAATCAAAATCCGTCTTAAAATTTACCTCTCTGTGATTGTCTCAGGGGGTTTTGTTTAAACACAAGAGAGCATCATGAAAACCCAAAGGGAAAACCAAAGGGGGTCCGTGAAGTGGAGGGAAGTTTAAAGCCGGGGTTTTTGGTACAAAAAGATTTCCCAAACTTTAAAAAATCCCAAAGGGGCATGTGCAAGGATCAAATTGAAATGAAAAAGGGGTTTTCCCGAACACTGCCAAAATCTACCAAAACCTGGCCCCTCCCTTAAACTTTAATCTCAAAACAAGGAGAAGAAAGATCAGGATGGGAGCCCAAAAGGGCCCCTGACACTCTGGTTAAATGGGAAGATCTACAGGAGGTAGGGAGGCCGTGGAGCAGACCTCCCTACCTGCACATATATACACACCTACATACATATACTAGACTATGGTGGAAAGAAATAGCATTAAAGTTCTCATTCTGCTTGTTTTTTTGGTCTGTCCAACTTTTTTGTTATCCTTCAGTGATTTGAACCTAGGAAACCCAAAGCTGGAAAAGGAAGGGGGGGGTGGTAACCACTCAGGGTAACATTGGGAGGGGTTTCATATTTTTTTATTTTTTGGGCCTTGACAAAAATAAACAGGGCTTTTTTTGGCCTAGGGCCCGGGGAAGGGAGGGAGCACACAGTTGGGGGGGTTGCATTTGGGGGTGTGGGGAAGGGCCGCTGGGTTCCCATTTTGCAGTTCAAAAAATTTTTAAAAACCCGCCCCTTTTTGGAAGGAACCATTAAATATGGGGGGCCCGCCGGCATGGAATGTTTTTCATGGAAAAAACCCCTTTAGGTTTAAAAAATACCTCCCTTTTTCCCTTCACCGAGGCTCTTGATAACCTTTATGGCAGAGCAGCTTCAGTTGCAGATGTCTGCCACTAGACTGGCTACAGAGAAAACTGTTTTTTTTGGAATGTGTGTTTTTAAAAGACCTGTAGAAGGTCCAGCTTTGGGTGGAGAGGAGGTCAACTCCACTCCAAATTGAGTTGTTTGGGCTCATTAGGCAACTCCTGGGGGAGCTGTTTTAGAAGATGTGTGAGCTCTTCAGCCAAGGGGTGGTTGGGGCTTTTTTGGGTTAGTGTGCTTGCTCCCGGGCCTGAAAAAAACAGGTGTTTTCAGACCCGAAGAAAAAACCCCTTTTAAAAAACCCCTGGGAAAACTGGGTAAAAAAAACTGTTTGTGGGGGAACAGCTAAGGGGTTTAGGCCATTTGCTTGGGGGGCATTTTGTGGTTTTAAAATAGTAGCCAGGGCAGCCTAGGATTTCAGCTTTTGGTTTTGTTTACGGGTACTTGTTGTCATTGTTAAATGAAGAATAAAGCCGAATGAGGCAGTTTTTTTAAAATTTTTGTCGAGTGAAAATATATATTTTTTTTTAAATATTTTTATATAAATATATATTTTTTTTTTTCCCTTAAATTTCCCTTTTGAAAAAACGGGGGCCCAAAAACTAACGACCCCCAACTTTTCTTTTTAAGATGGTTGGACGTGAGTTTGGGTCCAAACCTTTTAAAGAAATTGGGGCCAAAAAGACCTCAAAAATTTTTTTTTTCCAAGGGTTGTTCCCCCCAAATTCCAAAAATTTAGGTTTTTGGAATTTCCCCGGGGTTTGGGTGTTGGGAAAAGGGAACCCTTTTTCACAGGGATTCTAAAACCGCTTTTTGGAATTAAAATTGGGCCGTATGGGCTTCTTTTAGACTACCAGGCCACTTTTTTTCTCAATGATTGATCCAGGATTTATTCTATTTTTTTTGGCAGGGTTTTTCCAAAAATTGTGCAATTTTTGGAGAACTTGGGGTCCCGTTTTAATTTTGCAAAAAATAAATTTTATTTTGGGTTTTTTTTATGGTTTTTCCCCAAAAATTTTTTTCTTTTAAATTTTTTATGCATTGGCAAGGCTACTAGGGGCAAAAGAGGGTTTATCGGTTTCACTAGGGGAAACCTTCCCGTAAACAACAGGTGAAAAAACTGCCCAACTCGCAAGGAAGTCCCAAAACTTTAAAAGAAAAAAAATATTTTGGGCTTATTTAACTTTGTCTACTTTTTTTAAACTAAAACTGTGATTTGAAATTTCCCCTTTTTAAGGTTTTTATTTTTACTGGAATTTTTTCCCCTTGATCCCAATTTTTTAATTTAAAATAATTCAGGGCTGTTATTTTTCCAAACTCCTAATTTCCCCTTTTAAAGGGGGGCCCGGAATCGTAACCTTTGGGGGCCATATCAGACCCATGGTTTTCCATGAAAACAAACGCCATAAAGGGGAGGTGGGTTTACCCAAAAAACCCCCTTGGGGGTTTTTAAAAAAGGCTTTTCTGGTCCCCAAAGAAAAAAAGGAGGCCCCGGCATATTACATATTTGAAACCCGAATTTTTACAAAAACCAAAAAAAAGACACCTTTTGCATGTTTTTTTCATTTTCTGACAATAAAACCGAATAAACCTTTCCCCTTTTAGATTAATTAGGATTACCAAAATTATTTATTTTTGCCAAATACCATACACTACAGGGTCCAAGGCAGGTATGCCTTTAAACAGTTTGGGACAGCCCATATGACGATGTCACATCTTTGGAAGCTTCTGGTATATTAACAACATCTGAGTTAATTATAGACACACCTGTGGACATATTGTAATACACGCCAGAAGCACACTGATTCTGTGTTTAACATCATGGGAAAGTCTAAAGAAATCAGCCAAGATATCAGGAAGAGAATTGTGGACTTGACACAAGTCTGGATCATCCTGGGTGCAATTTCCAAATAACTGAAGGTGCCTCGTTCATCTGTACAAACAATTATATGCAAGTGCAACAAGATGGGAATATCCAGCCAACATACCGCTCAGGAAGGAGACGGCTTCTGTGTCTCAGAGATGAACGTGCTTTGGTCCGAAATGTGCATATCAACCTAAGAACAAAAGCAAAAGACCTTGTGAAGATGCTATGGGAGGCTGGTAAAATTGTGTTATTATCCACAGTGAAACAAGTACCTTATGAACATGGGCTGAAAGGCCACTCTGCCAGGAAACCATTACTCCAAAAGAAACATAAAAGCCAGTTTAATGTTTGTAAATGCTCAATTGAACAAAGGCATACATTTTCGGAGACATGTCCTCTGTCTGGCAAAACTAAAATTGAACTTTTTGGCCATAATGACACTCGTTACATTTGGAGGAAAAAGGAGAAAACTTGGAAGCCTAAGAACACCATCCCAACTGTGAAACACAGGGGTAGCAGCAGCACGTTGTGGGATCGTTTTGCTGCATGAAGGACTGGTGCACTTCACAAAATAGATGGCATCATGAGGAAAGAAGATTATGTGGCAATACTGAAGCAACATCTCAAGACATCAACTAGAAGGACAATGACCCGAAGCATACTGCCAAACTGGTTACAAAGGGGCTTAGGGATAACCAATTCAAAGTTTTGGAGTGGCCATCAAAGCCCTGATCTCAATCCTATTGAAAATTTATGGGCAAAGCTGGAAAGGCAGGTGTGAGCAAGGTGACATGCAAACATTACTCAGTTACACCAGCTCTGTCAGGAGGAATGGGCCAAAATTCCTGACCCAAGTCATACAGTTTAAAGGGCAACGCTACCAAATTCTAATGAAATGTATGTAAACTTTTGACTGTGCAGAAAGTAATAAAAATGCCTTAAATTCTCTCTCTCATTATTGTGGCATAAAATAAATAATTTTGGTAATCCTAATTCACCTAAAATGGGTAATGTTTATTCTGAATTCGTGTCAGATAGCGAGAAAACCATGCATATGTGTCTTTTTATATAGTGTATATAAACTTCTGGATTTAACTGTATACACACACACAGGCAGTCCTCTCGTTACAAACGGGATAGGGACTGTAGGATTGTCCTTAAGTTGAATTTGTAAGACTGAACAGGTACATTTATTAACTAACTCCAGCAAACCACATTTTTATAGTCTTGGATAGTGCAGGGAAGGGTTAACACCCCTTTTACATTTGTTTTGCTATCTGTGCCCCTGTTTAGAACATTTCACCTTCCTTTCTGTCTCTCATGAACTGCTGTGAAATGCTGGCACTTGTAGTTCCACAGCTACTAGCTGCTATGGAACTAAAAGTGGCAGTGTGACGAAAACAGCGTAGTCCGCCGGCCCGCTTGAGGGACGACGGCCTGACTTGGGGTGTATCTCGACGTTGCGCTGCCCACTAGGGGGAGCTCAAGGTCAGCCAGATACTGTTCCACTGTTAACCCTTGCCCACACTGGCACAGGGAAACAACAATGCTGCCACCAGTTCCTCGTTTAGTTTAGAACGGCCGTTACCGATTATGCGGGTCGGGAAACCCAAAACCCCCTTGGGTAGCTAAAAATTTATAGCCCGAAAATTAGGCGTGTGAGGCCGTTGTCAAAGACAGACTAATCTTTAAAAGTTTATAATTTAATTACCCTTGAGGGCACACTGACGGGAAATTGTCAAGATGGAAAATAATATACGGTCAGAGAGGGCAAATCAATTATGGATTACAGACAAAAGGCATTTAAAATAATCAAGTTCCCTTTTGCGGGGGGCCCCCGGCCGCTGGGGGGCATATGTGGCCGGCCTCCCGGCGGATGTCCGGGAAAACTGTTCTTGGGTCCCCCTTCCCCGGGTAAAACAGAAGAGCCAACCCTCTCGGCTTATATCTGGGGGGGACGCCACGTGGCAGCCCCCTACCAAAACCCTGGGACGGTCTATGAACTCCTCCCACCAGGTCAGGCATTTTTCTGATACAAACCCAAAAATTTTTTTTTGGATTTAAAATCCGGGGCCCTTGGCACAGAACCGAGGGGGTAGCATCATCAAACCGGTGGATCTACCAACCCCTGGATATGAACACGCTTTTTTAGGGACCCCCGGGGCCCGGTTGTGGATATCTCAGTCCCCTGCCCCTTGGGGAAACCCGGGAAAGGGGCCTGTGCGGTGGGGATTTTCCTTTTTTGAATTAAAACTCGCCATGGACCGTTTATGAGCTGGTCGTATAAATCGATATGAAATACGGAGACGACCCGACTGGGCTGAATTGGAAAAGTTTTGAACTTGCGAGCTTGGACAGCATTTGTTCTGCTAATTGGTTCATGAGGATCCTTTCATGGGTTGCCTCATGCTGTGGCGACTTCCACAGAGGCATTGGGGAAGGAGCTGTCTGATTAACAGTAAATTAAGCTTTTCCTGTGGGGGGGGAAGCTGTGTTCTGACTAGATTAGATGGTTGGGGGAGGGGAACTGTCGGGGGGGATGCAGTGTAGTGAATTTCCTCACACCTCCCCCTTTTTTGAGGGGGGGGCTGGGGGGCAGCCCCCTCCCCTTGCTCCACCACGCCCCCACCGGTTCCCCCCCCTTTTGGGGAAAACCCCATCGGGTTGCCGGGGTTGGGCCCCTTCCCGGGGGGAATGACGAATTTGTACGTTGGAACGCCAGGGTCCAGCGAAAGAAACCCCTCCCATTGGTTCCGAGACCGTGTGTAACCAGTCAGGGGGTTTGTGGTCCGTTCCACAATAAAAAAATGCCCCCCCGTATAGATAGGGCTGCGGGCCCACACTATCGCCGGGGACTCTTTTTCCATGGGGGAAATAGGCCCTTCCCCTCGGCAAAAGCTCGGTGGGGTAAATAAGGGATTTTCCTGTCCCGTTGGTCCACCTGGCGAGCACTGCCCGAGGCCAAAAGTCATGGCGTGGGTTTGTACTATAAACTCCCGGGTGAAGTCGGCGGCTTGTAGTAGGGAAGGGGGAAAGGCGGCCTTGAGGGCTTGGAAGGCGTCTTGCAGTCGCTTGTCCAATCGCTGGGGAGGGAAAACCCTTCCTGGTGAGGTTGCAGGGGCTTTGCCAGGCTACTTATGTGGAACAAACCTCCTATAGTACCAGCGGTCCCCCAAGAAGAATCACCTGTTTTCTTGGTCCTGGGGGGGGGCCAGGATGGATGGCTCCACTTTTTCCGGGGCCTGGCTTCAAGGCCCCCCCCCCTACCCGGTGCCCCAGGTAGGGGACCTCATCATGCCCAGTGGCATTTTTTCCGGCTTGGGGTAAAGCCTGCCTGGGGGATACGCCAAACCTGGTCAGGTGGGGAGGTGATCCCCCAGGTGGGATGAAACGGCTTGCATCCAGGTACACACCCACGTCCCTTAAAGTAAAAGCGGGGTGTTGCCATCCCTGAAAAGTGGAGGGGCTTTCATGCCGAACGGCATGACAGTGGACTCGTACACCCGAATGGGGTGATAAAGGAGAGCTTCCCTTGCCCCCCGGGGGTCAGGGGAATCTGCCAATACCCCCGGCTCAGTCCAGATGGTCGGGTATTTGGGCCCCGGAAATAATCGCAGGTCATCGATGCGTGATGGGGTTACCGTCGGTGCCCGGACAGCTTTGACCCCCTGTATCCCGCAAAACGGGGGGCCCCGTCCTTCTTGGGGCGAGGAACGGCGGGGCCCCGGGCATGTTGGACTCCGGGATGACCCCAGCTTCGATTCGTCATCTCCTCAG
Organism: Phyllomedusa bahiana; assembly: GCA_025379985.1. Lineage (NCBI taxonomy): Eukaryota > Metazoa > Chordata > Amphibia > Anura > Hylidae > Phyllomedusa > Phyllomedusa bahiana. The sequence goes on from JAODAL010003507.1 coordinate 15,390, forward strand.
ATGTGCGCTGCATTTGGGGGGAGACCCGATATGCTGAACGCCGGATTGGGTGGTGATCCCGGTGTCCACGTGTGGGGGCTGCTCGTCCTTCCGGGCACGTTAGAAAAACAATGCCCCAAAGGGGGTTGAGATTTGCCCAAAAGTGGGACCTTTGGGTCCTCCGGGGAGTGCCACAAATCCCACACCCCAGGGCCCACCTCCCCTGACCGGGGCAAGCAGCCCAAAGGGTTCTCCGTCTATTTTCCCCTCGGGCATTTGCACACGGGAAGGGCCATCCCCCCGCTCTGAGGGCCCTTCATCATTTCGGGGGGGAAAGGGCCCTTTCCCGTTTCCCCCGGGTCTTGGCCCGGGTGCCAGGTAGTGACTCTTGAGCTGCTGGTGCCGAATATGGGCCCTTCCAGGCTGCCGAAGCTTGCTGTGGAAGGGGGACCAGGCCCCACACTTTTGACCCCCCTGGTGGTTTTTCACAAGCATTCTGGCGTCCCCATGTTCTGGGGCCCCGGGGCCCGTTGCATATTCCCCGTGCACTAGCTGTGTCAAGGCTGCATTTGTCAGGATGCGCAGAACTACTCAATGACGACCCTCGGGGGTTGCTAAGTCTCCTTCCAGGCCTTTTACCAAGCAGGGGCCCCCGCACACGTCGCCCATACGGGACTCGAAGGGGGGAAAACCGTTGGGGCCCCTGTGGGATTTCCCCGGTAGGAAAATGTAGGTGTGGGAGGTACCCCCCCAGCGCGCCCTGGGGTTCGACCAACATCTTCGGGCATCTGTTAAGGGGTGCCTTTGAAACCTTTAACCCGGGCCCATTATCTGGGGGTGGTACGGGCGGCCCCCAGATTTTTGCACCTGTATCAGCTTACCAAGGTCCATTAGCGCGAATGAACGGGGTCCCCGGTCAGTGAGATTTCCGGGGGGAAACCCCATGGGAGAAAAATCTCGAAAGGGGCGGTGGGCCACCTTGTCGGCCCAAATGGACACAAGGCTACCGCTTCCGGGGTCCCGAGTGGCGTATTTATACCGTCAGTAAAGCGTTTCCGGATGCTGGGAATGGACAGCGGTCCAATTAAATCCACCCCACCCCCCTGAAAGGTCGTTTTGATAGGCAGAGGTACCAGTGGGCTTTGGGCCCGCCCCGCCTTCCCACCCTCTGAAGGTGTCACAGAACGGCAGTAGGCGCCACATGGTCCCTTTTTGGGCCCAGTGAAATGCTGGGCCACCCTTTTCCCTTGGTGACCCCTAGGGTCCGGGCCCCATCGGAATCTCGGCGAAAACCCGCAACAACTCCGCCCTGAACGGATAGGGTACCACCAAGTCGGCCCCGGGGCCCAAGCCTCCGGTTGAACCGGTCGGACCATCAGTGGTACAGCCGTCCTTGGTCCCAGACCACCCCCCCGTGGTGTTGAGCCCAAGGGTTGCGTGCCGCCTGCCCCTTTGGGAAGCTTTGGGCTGGCAGCCGCTAAGCGCCTGAAATTCGACTAGAGTGGCCAGAATGGATGAGACTCCAGTCATCTGTCGGTTCCACGGGCCCATCTCCTGGCCCTCATTTCCCTGGCACTTACCTGGCCCAGGGGGGGGATCCCGTGGGCCCCCTTTTGAGGGCCTCCGGGCCCCCCCGGGGCCCTCCCCCCTGCGCGTGCGCGGCCACGCCCGCTGCAACCGTGGGGGGGCTCCCCCCCCCTCAGCGTCTATATAAGTCGCCAGTCTGCTTGCCTACCGGGCCCCCGCTCCTGTGTGTGGGGAGACCCTGCCCTTGGCCCTTTCCTGGGAGCCCTGCCTCCCCGCATGCTCCCCCCCCACACGGTCTCCCCCCTGTTTGTTCCCTCGGCCACACTAAGGGACAAAAAAATCCCAGCGGCTTGCGGGGGCACATCCCCTTTCCTATTGCAACCTGCTGACCTTTCTCCTCTCCCCAGGGTGGAGAGGGAAACAAAACCCTACAACCCACCTCCATACTCCCCCCAGTATGCATATTAACAACATTGTTGGCAATATTGAATGGTTGGATGCCCCCCACATTTAGGGGGAGCAGACCCTTGGGGTTCGGGCCTCAAAAAAGGGGGTACCGGCCCCAAGTCTTTCCCTAAAAAATACTAGCCCGAATGTTCGGCGAAATCCCAATTCCCCCTTCCCCCGCCCCCACCCCGTCCCAAAAACACCCTGGCAACGGCAGGCCGGCAAGCGCAAGTTTTCCGGGGTATCATGTCCTTTTTGGGGGCACCCCTCAGGCCCCACCCCAAGTCTCTCCACGCCGGTGTCCAAGGTCCCCGGCAACTGACCGCCTACGGTGACTGGTTGGAGTTACAAGGGGCCTTTCCTCCACCCCACCCCCAAAAAAAAACATTGGGGGGCCTTTAAAAAGGGGGCGGGGGCGGGCCCTTCTGGGCTGGGGAAGTGCCTTTAAAGTTCGGCTGTTTGCAAAGGTGACAGAGTCGGGGTTCCCCCAAAGATGTGGGGAAACTGGGCTGGGGGCCCCCCGGGCTTAGGGGGATGGGCAACGGCCCTGGGGCATTTACCCCCTCTCCAGTTTGGGGGCTTCCTGGGTCCGGGGCCCCATTGTTTGGCATATCATCCGCGAGGCTTGCTGTGGCGGTGGCCCCCTCTGGTTGGTCACGAAAAGCTGCTGGAGGTCCTCGGGCAGTTCCACAAAAACTGCTCCCCTGGCGATGAGCTCTTCAGCTCTGGACGGTGGTGAAACTTTAGCCCCGAGGTACTGGTCAACTCTTCTGGGGGGCCCGCTTGTGGTGGGCCCCGCTGTCTGTAGGAACCCGCTGCAAAATGGAGCTTTTCCTGTACATCTCAGGGGTGAGATTGTACTGCCGGGTCATGCCTGCTTGATTCCTGTAGGTCAGGGTGGACTACTGGGCAGGCCCGAAGATCTCCAGAGCTTTACTCTGAGACGAGGGGTCCGAAACCGAACCACTGGTCCTCAGGGACATGGTGTGGCGGCAATTTTTTTTTAAAATGCCCGAAAGGAAGGTGTCCAGATCTCCACCTTTTTCCAGCATGGGGAAAAAACCTCCGCCTAACTTTGGGACCGGGGCTGAGGGCTCTTCACTGGCCCCGGGGGGGACTTGGGCCCTTTTTCCCGCTGTAGCACTGTAATTTGGGGGTCAAAGGCCCCCTGACGTTCTCGGCCCGCTCCCCAGTTCTGCAGCTGCTGCCTCTAGCCGCTGTGACGTTCTGCAGTGTGCCTCTAGCCGCTCCAACATTCTGCAGTTCCGCCTTATCTGCTGCGATTCTGCAGCCGCTGGGGGCCTGTAGGGTCGAGGTCTCCAGCCTCAGCTTAGCCCGGCAGCTTTCAGGAGAATAGCGAAAGTGAGTGACCACTGGGCCCTCGACCCCTGTGACTGGCTCCTTGAGGAGCCCCAGCCAGACTCCCCCTCGCCTTCTATTCCCAGCCCGGTGGGCCGAGTTCCTGGGTAACTTCACGGGGCCTGTTTTTTCCCCCGGGCCCACAGCTTTGCCTTTGCCACGACCACCATCCTTTCAACGCAAACACTGGGTTTACTTTACCAAAAAACTCAACCTGAATGCACCCAAAACCTTGTATTTGCACTCTGATGGTCAGTCAAAAACCACTGCTGGTATCCTTTTTATTTTGGGGGACGACGTGCACTCACAAACCTATTTCTTGATCCCCCGCTCTGCACCAATAGTGACGAAAAGCCTAGTCCGCCGGGGCCCCTTGAGGGACGACGGCCTACTTGGGGGGTATTCGACGTTCGCTGCCCATAGGGGGGGCTCAGGTCAGCCAGAACTGTTCCCCTGTTAACCCCTTGCCCACACTTGACAGGGAAACAACAATGCTGCCCCCAGTTCGCTCGTTTAGTTATAAGACCGGTCCCTTACCCAAATTTAAAGGGGTAGGGAAACCCAAACCCCTTGGGGACTATATACTATAGACCGAGAATTAGGCTGTGAGCCGTTGACAAGAAGCTAACTCGATTAAAGTTAATAGATTTAAATTTGCCCTTTAAGGGCACATAGAAGGTTTATGTACAAGTGGATAATAATATACAGGTCAGAGAGGGTGCAAATACAATTATGGATTACAGACAAAAAGGGAGTTAAAATAAGTCAAATTCCTTGTTTTCTTGGGGCCCGGGCGGGGGGGTAAAGTGGGCCCGGGTGCTGTGCGGAGTCCTGGAAAATTTCTGGTGGCCCCCTCCTGATCAACAGAAGAGCCCCCCCGGCTCTGGCTTATATCTGTGGGGGACAGCCCCCTACACCCCCCGGGAGGTCTATGAAAAATCCTCCCACTCAGGTCAGCAGTTTCTGATAAAAACCAAAAAATGGACTATAAACCCGGGAGGGCCCCTTGGGGACAGAACCCGAGCCGGTAGCATCATCAGAAGGTGGATCTACCCAAAGCCTGGATATGAGACACACCAACTTAGGACTTCCCGGGGGCCCCTTGTGGATATCTCAGTCCCCCTGCGCCTTGGAAAAACCGGAAATGGGGCCCGTGCGTGCGGGGGGGTTCATATTTTGAGATAAAAAACTCGCCCTGCACCATTATGAGCTGGGCGCCTTAAATGTATGAAATTCGGAAAGACCCCCCCGGGCTGAATTGAGCAAGTCTTTGAAGCTTGCGGCTTGGGGCCAGATTTGTTCAGTGCTAAATTTGGTTACTGGGATTTTTTCATGGTTGCCCATGCGTGGCGCTTCTAAGGGGGGCATTGGGGGAAAAGAGCTGTGCTGATTAACAGTAATTGGCTTCTCTGTGGTGGGGGAAAACTGTGTTCTGAAGATTAGATGGTTGGGGGAGAGAAAAATTTAGTGGGGGATGCAGTGAAGTGAATTCTTCCTCACAGGCAGCATGCCACACGTCACAATTTTATAGGTGCAGATACAGTACCATAATGACTTTTACATTGGAGGAGGCTGTGGAGGGGTCCGGGAGCAGTAAAATGAAACCTGTCGAGACTTGCTACGTTCCAATGTTATTATGGGGAGTGACTCCGTATGTGACGCTTGCACGATGAGCCACTCCCCATTAGTCTCAGTGTGTAATTAGGAGACCGATGTAAGTCCGAACTTTGTAAGTCGGGGAATGCATGTATTGGTCTTTGTTAATTTTATATGCTGACAGTTATGATGTAGGATTAATTATCACCAAATCTTGTGGCAGCAAGTTCTATAATTTTGCCACCTTTACATTAAATCCTCATCTGTGATGATGGTGAAGACATCTTTTTCTTCAATGTAGTGCATGCCCCTTGTCATGTTTACAGGCTAGTTGTAAAAGATAATGCGTCATATTTCGGTACTGTCCATTAATATGTTTCAACAGTGTGATTAAAATTACCAAAAAAAACCTGTGTTTTTGCAATTTGGAAAGCCTATCTTGGTACTACAATCTACCGACTGGAATGAACCATGGTGTCAGTATGCTTGGTGAACAGCGGGTATTTGTGGATCCTCTGGGCCATTGCAAGTGTAGATGGTTGGCTACTCACGGTGACAGCCAAAGTACAGGACAAAGGACACCAGGAATAGGCAGAGGTAGCAGGTCCCATGGAGGTGTAGACATAGACTGATGACATGGTCCCAGGCAGGTAACTGGTAGGCACATCCGGAAACAGCAGGAAGAGACTAAGCACTGGACAGCGCAAGGTTAACGTAGGCTTAACTCGGGTAATCACAGGCAACATGGTGCAGCAGCAATACAGCAGACAAGGGTCAAGCCCTATGTAGAACAACAACAAACGGACCAGGAGCAAAGGCAGGAAGTTCCTTTTATGCTAGAAGGTCAAAGGTAATATGCTGGATAATTAGTGCACTGTTCCTTTAAATATCAGAACAGTGCAGAGTAGGAGCGAGGATGGGTGAGTTGTATCTGCCGTCTGGCACCAAAACGCTCGCTGCAGCAGGGACAGGAGCCGGGACACGCGAGTATGCACTCCTACCTCCCAACATTTAGAGATTGCAAATAGGGACCCATTAGCCACGCCTCTGGCCACACCCAAACAAATGCCATCACATCAGGCCACACCTCTGACCACACCCAAACAAATGCCATCACATCAGGCCACCCCTCTGACCACACTCTAACAAATGACATCACACCAGGACACACCTATAACCACGCCCCCAAACAAAATCATGCCCCGCCCCTCCAGAAGACCAACGCCAACATAACAGCAGTGCCACTACGGTCTGTAAATACGTAATTATATAAAGAAATGTATTGTATATACAGAAATCCATACAAATAGCTGTAAGACAATGTTCTGTGGATGATACCGCTATATAACTGTCATACAGTGACCACAGAAGCCCAACCCCCACAGAGATTGTGGTCCACTCCCTGCACCCCCAGATCAGCCACAGCCATGACCTTCACGGGTGCAGGGGATGGAGTATAATACTATTAGAGTTGTTAGACTATGTTGGACCAGCGTAGTATCTATTTATAAACTAACAGTCAGCGAGGTTCGGTGTCAGGGGGAGTTTATTTAAATAAAGTGCTTTTTTATTTTGTTTCTGTGTTATTTTTTTCTCATTTTTTCCAGTGATAGTAGTGGATGTGTCTCATGGACGCCTCTTCATTACTATCGTTCGGGCTTGGTGTCAGCCTGAGTCAGTTTTTGTCACCCCAAGGCCGACACTAACCCAGTGTCACTATTAACTCAATACTCAACGCACCAGGGGTACCGGAAGGTGGGTTAGCATAAATGTGGGGGCCCCGCTATTGGGGTGGCTGGGGGCTGGTACTCTTAGAATGGAAAGGGGCCAGTATCCATGGCCTTCTCATTCTATATATAGGCGCAGCTGTTGGTTTTACCCGGGGCGGGTTATGGAAAAAAGGGGGGGGGGGGGGGACCTCACGTCATTTATTTTTTTTTGAAAATCATTCATATATTGAAAATCCTACAGTGGCCCCTCTTGTAAGTTTTACGGGATCCCAGTGCAGATTCTCACTAAATAAACAAAATTTTCAGAAAAAAACCGACGTGGGGTCCCCCACCAATTTCCATAATCAGCCAAGGTAAAACCAACACGGCCCGATACTACAGAATGGAAAACCTCTTTATGGAAAACCTCCCGTTCTAAAAAATCCCACCTAGCGCTCCAGAAGCGGGCCCCCACATTAGGGGTCACCCTACGGTTTTCTGGCTCTTCCCATCCCCTGTGCATTTGGGGAAGGGGGGTAATAGTGAAGGGGTTGTTCAGCCTTGGGGAACAAAAAGCACCACTGGCTGACACCATTCCCCGGCGTTAGTAATGGGGAAAGGCGTCATCCCAATACCGCCCTACTATCACTGGAACAGAGGAAAAAAAGCAACACCCAAAAAAGAAAAAAACATTTAAATAAAAACTCCCCCACAACAAGCCCCCCTTAACCATTTTTTTAAATAAATTTGAAACGCCATCCGAATAGTCCACCAAACCCCTTGTAGACCAAAAGGGGGGAAAAACCTTTAAAAAAAAAACAACAATCCCACAAATGGGTGACCAGCTTTCCCGGGTCGAATACCTACACCCAAAAAGGTGCTTGAAAAAAGGGGGTTTCGGGGGATTTTCCCCAGCCCCGGGGCTGGACACTGCCCTTGGGTTTTTGGGGAAAAAATTTGGAAAGGGGGGGTTTTTACCCACTTTCCCACACGCTGGATAGGTTTTTTCAGCTCTGGGAAAAATGGGGGACTGGTTCCAGCAGTTACAGGGAAAGCTAGGGGCCTGCTGGGGGGTTGGGGACCACTCGCTTTCCCCGGGGGGCTGGATAACAATGTGGGGAAACGGGTAGGCCCTTTAGGAAGGGGGGGAAAAGTGGTGTGGGGGGTTCAAGAGTAAAGGAGGGGGGTGTTTTAAGGGAAAACAGGGAGGGGGGGGGACAATGGAAGGGGCAGGTTTGGTTCGGGGGAAGGGGTTTAGTAAGGGGTTTAGGGGGGGCTGAGTGGGGTGCGGGGAGGCATGGGGGGGATTAAGGGGCAGGGGGGGGAATGGGGTTCGAGGTGGGTAGTGGGTGTCAGGGGGGAAAGGGGGGGGGAGTGCGGAGCAGGAGGGAGGGGGCCGTTGATTGGGGGGAGCAGGGGGCAGGGGGGGGGGGGGGGGGGCTGGAGGGGAGGAAAAAACACTACCTTACATTTGCTTTTTCCTTTCCCCCTCCTGCTTCAGCCCACATCACACTGACATGTAGCTTAGGGGGGGGGCCAGCCCCCTGAGGGCCTGCGTCAGGGGAGACGTCTCTAAGACCTTCCCCCCCGCTCCCTGCACCGGGCCCCGCATGGAGGGAGAGAATCCCTGACACGGCCCTGCTCCGGGGCACTGTTTGCGCGTCCCGCGGACCCAACATGAACTGCATAGCGAAGTCCCGGGGATTTAGGGCACGTGTTCTGGGCCCCCCGGGGTACACCTGAAAAAAACGGGGGATACCTCCCAGCTGTCTCGGGCGCAAGAAGGGGCCCAAAGCGGGAGTGTCCTGCCCCCAAAACGGGGGGCAGTTGGGGGGTGTGCACTCACAGAAGCATCGGGGACCACCACAGCAGTGGGACATAGCCATGCCTGCGGCTCAGAACGTGACACTCATTCCTTAATTACCGTGGTTGTCGTCCTCCTCCAGCCTTACTCGAGCTCAGGGAGGTCCTTTTCATACGCAGGTGTCCAAAACAGTATATAATATTGAGCGTAACACTATTGATTTGTATAGATGCAAAACTATTTTTTTCAGGAGCATCTACACCTATTTTGAAGCATCTCTTGATTTTTTTCTGCCTTGGTAGCAACTGCCTGGCACTGGTAACTTAACCCCTTACCACCAAAGCCAGTTTTGGCCTCTCTGACAGAGCCCAATTTTTGAAATCTGACGTGTCACTTTATGTGAGGATAACTTTTTCACACTTTTACCTATCCAAGTGATTCAGAGACTGTTTTCTCGTGACACACTGGGGCAGATTTATCAAAGCAGTTGCGCCAGAATTCTGGCTCCATTTGCACCAGAAACCAACTTTTCGCCACATTTACTATGTGTTTTAGACCGTTTCAGACGCTTCTGTGCCTCGCCCTACAAAGAGGCATGGCCTCGTAAAGGGGGCGTGGTTCAGTGGGAAAAGGGGCGTGGCTTAAGTACGACCCAAAAAATGCGCCCAGATTTTGTCGGCGTTTCTGGCGTGAAAGTAAGACAACTTAATTGTGGTACAGAGTTAGACTAGACAGTTCTAGCCTGCATCAGATTTATCAACACTATGATAAATGTGGCGCATTATAAAACTGTCTAGTCTAACTTTACACTGTCTAAAAGTAAGACACTATTGATAAATCTGCCCCACTGTGTTTTAAGTTAGTAAGGAATTTTGGTCCAAAAAGTCCTTGTTTATTTGTAAAAAAATATCTAAATATCGTGAAAAATTTACCATTTTCAAACTTCAAAAATTTCTGCCTGTAAGGGGGATAGTTTTTCCACTCAAAATAGTTTATAACTAGCATATACTATATGTCTACTGTAGGTTGGCATAATTTTTGAAATCTTTTTTTTTTATGACGTTAGGGGGCTTAGAAATTTAGTAGTAATTTTCAAGAAGAATTGCAATATACTGTACATTTTATTTTAGGGACCAGTCCAGCTCCGACGTGACTTTGATTGGCCTTTAAGTTAGATACCCCCATAAATGACTTCATCTAAGAAAACTACACCCCTTAAAGTATTCAAAACAGATTTAGGAAGTTTATTAACCCTTTAGGTGTTTCACAGGAATTAAAGCAAAGTGGAGGTGAAAAATGTCAGTTTTTTCTTTGCAGTTCTTCAATTTATATCCAATATTCACAAGAACACGGTAGATGAGACCAGGGAAATGCTACTTAATATTGATTCCCCCAGATTGACGTTTTCAGAGATATCCCATATGTGGCCATGGTGCGCTATTTGGTTCAACCACAAGCCCCAGAATAGGAGGAGCACCTACTGAACTCTGGGGTCTCATTTTATTACGACTTTATTTAGGTGCCATTTCAGATTTGCGGACACCCTAGAGGTGCTAAAACTTAATAAACATCCCTAAAAGACCCCATATTGGAAACTACACCCCTTAAGGGTGCAGTGAGTATATCGACCCCACAAAAAATTTTTTAGCATTAGGCTGTGAAAGAAATTTTTTTTCTTCAACAATCTGCAATTTTAGCTGAAAATGTTTAATTATTACAAAGAATCCTGGAAAAAAAGCCCCTAAAATTTGTTACGCAATTTCTTCCAATTTTGGCAATACCCTACATTCGGGTGTAAACTGCTGTTTGGGTGCATTGCATGGTGTATAAGGGAGGGAGCTATTTGGCTTTTGGAATGCAGATTTTGGTGGGCGTCATGTCGCATTTACAAAGCCCCCACAGTACCAGAACAGTGAATTCTTAAAAATTTTTGTCGGGTTTGTAAAGGACCCGACAGGAGGGCAAACACGCAGCGGCATCCCGGTTTTCCCCATTCCCGGGCATGTTAAACACACTGAAATTGTTAGATCGTCTCTTGGTCCTTTCCTGTCGGCCCCCGAACGCTTTTAAAAAAGCGTATGTTAATACGGAGTCAAAACTCTGTGTGAACAAGCCCTTACAGTGTTTTCTGTGCAGTACACAGGACATTAGTTTTACTCTTTGCAACATTGCCATTACATTTTAGTTTTAAACCCCCCCCCCAAAAAAAAAGTGTTATTATTGTATAAAAAAAAAAAAAACGTTTATGCATCGCTATATTCTACTAGCCATACATTTTTATTTTTCCATGTAGGGAACTGTGTAAGGGCTTTTTTTTTGCAGGACAGACTGACCTTTTCATTACTACCATTTTGCGGTTTATAGGACTTCTGATCACTTTTTATTTCATCTTATCTGCAGTGGGAGGAACAAAAACTGCAATTCTGCCTTTATTTTTTGAGTATTTTTTTTTTATTTTTTAATTTTTACCTTTATTCTACATTTGCAGGATTACCTTCCTGCATTGGACATATGGGTATGTCCATTAGTTAACTTTAAAAATACAGGCAAAGGTAAATAAAGACTTACCAAATAAATTGCTTTTCTGATTTTGCTTCAGAGTTAGGAGCAGATTTGTGTCTGCTTCTTTTCCATATAATTCCAGTGATAGTAATATAGGCATCTGACAGACGCCTCTCCATTACTATAACTCGATCTTGGTGTCAGCCAACGGTGGTTTTTTTACACCCAAACGGTAAACCCTGAAAGCAGACCGTCTAAAGGCTGGTATTTTTTTAAATGGGAAAGGACCAATGTTAATGGCTTCCCATTCTAATAGCATCAGGCTGCAGCTGTCGGTATTACCTTGGCTGGTTATGGAAAATGGGGTGCCCCCACATTTTTTTTTTTTCATAAAATGTATTTGAGAATCTAAACACTAATGGATTACAGAAGTTTCCCATTTCAGGATTCTCATCAAATAAATTTTTTTTGTAAAAAAACAACGTGGGGACTCCCCCCAAATTTTTTTAACCCCCAAGGGAAAACAGCAGTGCAAACCGACAGCTTGCCAACACAAAAAAACCCCCCTTACCTCTTCCATCTGCCCTATTACCACCAAAATTCACACCCCCCCTAACCTCCCCATCTATTGCCCAATAGTCTGCAGTAAACCTCCACCTATTACCCCATAACCTCCCCACCAGGTAGGGAAGTGCTGGGAAAAAAAAAAAAAAAAAAAAAAGAACAGGAGGTTCTAAGGCTATGTTCACACGGCTTAATTGCGGGACGTAATTTCGCCCCGCAATTACGCCGTGTGGACGGGGGCGGGGCGGGAGGGGAGTAAGCAGGGGCCGGCACTTCGCCGGCCCATAGACTATCACTGCTAGCGGCGCGTATTACGCCGCTAGAAAGTGACATGTCAATTATCTCCCCGCCCGGCGGATTCGCCGGGCGGGGAGAGGAGACGTAACCCTATAGTTCTCTATGAGAACTGTGATTTACCGTAATGAATGGGCCGTTTTCGGCCCGTAATTGGCGCATTTTCGGCGCGTAATTACGGACCGAAATACGGCCCATTTTAAGCCGTGTGAACATAGCCTAAGAGGTTTGTGTGGCCGGGAAAAATCTTGGCGATCTGGACAGGATGGACAAGAAAGAGAATAATTCCAGTGAGCCCCTAGATGTAACTGCACTGTAGTCACTTAAACATCTGCAGAGCCTGTGTATACTGGTAACTACCATTATACGGTCACTGTATGTCATTAATATGCTGTCTGCAGAGCGCCTGTGTATACTGGTAACTAAAACAAAACCACAAAAATGGGACATAATTTACCAAAAAACTACAAAGCTACACTTACAGCTCAATGGCTGATAGATACCAGCAGCAGGCTTCTATGGCCCTTATGCTGCATGGGAAAAGATGGCAGGTGCCGTTAATTAATGAGCAAATGCTCTAGGTACCAATTCACACCAGCATGCTACTGTATCAACTAATACCTCATAATTTGATATTTTTCCCAGCATGTTATCTTTTTGCCCAAAAATACTGGGGAGCTTAGGGTACAAGTATTTTGTGCAGTGCACCTTCTAAGTGCTGGGCGGCTTGCCCACAAACTTTTTTTTTTTTTTGTTTGTGGGTGATATAAGCTGATACCCAGCATGGTGTATCTGTACAGATGGCGTTACCCTCTGTATCGCTTTATCCATATGCAATTCTCATCAGGTATTGTTGCATTTTTAGCAGTCTTCCCATGTGTTATAATGTGTTTTTTTGCATGCTGGTGTGAATTGGTACCTAGAGCATTTGCTCATTAATTAACGGCACCTGCCATCTTTTCCCATGCAGCATAAGGGCCATAGAAGCCTGCTGCTGGTATCTATCAGCCATTGAGCTATACTGGTAACTACCACTATATGTTCACTGTAAGGTGGTACTATACAATCTGCAGAAAGCCTGTGTATACTAGTATTTACCACTATATGGTCATTGTTTGGCATTAATAGATAATCTGCTGAGCTCCTGTGTATACTGTTAACTACCACTATATGGTGGTACTATACAGTCTGCAGAGCCTGTGTACGCTAGTATCTACACTATGTGATCACTATATAATGGTAATATACTATCTGCAGAGGATTTGCACACTGGTATCTACCACTTTATGATCACTGTATGGAGGTAATATACAGTCTACAGAGCCTGTGTTCACTGATATATACCACTATATAGTGGTAATATTGGTCTTTGTAGACTGATCTTTATTCAGTAATAGTATAGGGGTATTATTATTCTGTCAGTATGTGGTCGTAATTTGTGGTCGTGTTCTGTAGTAGCGTTAGTCTTGGTAGAATGGATTTGTTTGGTAGTAGTATGATGGTGATACATATGGCGAGTTATTCGCTCCTTGTGTTATCTAGTAACTGCATGACTTAAGAGGTCATGGTAAATCCACAGTCTATCCACGTAATACTTTGTCCGACATTCTGCATCAATGCAGCATAGCATGGAGATGAGGATACTGGGGTACGGCTCAGATTCTATGAAAACCCTGGTTGCCTCGATAGTGCTCTTAAGATCAGCTGCATTGTTAGGTCTGGTGTCCTATCTTCTTCTTGACAAGACCTCATAGATTCTCTAGGAGGTTTAGGTCAGGCAAATTTGCGGACCAATGAAGCACAGCAATACTGTGGTTATTAAAGCAGGTCCTGGTGGAAAGTGAAACCAGCAGCTCTATAAAGCTTGTCAGCAGAGGGAAACATGGAGTGCTCTAAAATTTCTTAGTAGGCAGCTGCGCGGACCTTGGACTTTAAAATATACACAGTGGACTAAAACCAGCAGATGATATAGCTGCCCAAACCAATCACGGGCTGGGGAGACTTCACACACTGGACCTGAAGCCTCTCCACTTTTACTCCAGACTCTGGGACCTCTATTTCCAAATGAAATGCAAAATTCACTGAAAACAGGACTCTGACCTGAGTTAAGGAGAGCAAAACTGGACTGTGTTAAGAGTTTCTGACAGGGTCTCTGGGTCATCAGTGGATTGACACAAGGAATTTGGGTACATCTGTGTGTGGTTAAAGCACTCCAGCCACGGTCCACTCATTGTCAGTCTCCCAAATTCTTAAATGGCCTATTCCTGACAATCCTTTCAAGGCTGCACTTATCCCTGATGCTTGGGCACCTTTTTCTACCACAGTTTCTCCTTCCACACAACTTCCTATTAATATGCTTTATACAGCACTCTGAACAGCCAGCTTCTTTAGCTACAACCTTTTGTGGCTTCCCCTCCTTGTGTAGGAAATCAATGACTCTTCTGGACAACTGTCAAGTCAGAAGTCATTCCCCCATGATTGTGTAGCCTACTCAACCAGACTGACAGACCATTTAAAGACTTCGTAAACCTTTGTGTGCGACATCTTGAACATTATTATTTTTGATTTAAAAAACAAAAACGCTTCAAATGTGTAAAGGATCTATACAACATAAGGATTCCTGTATTGGATTTAAATTCTAGGCAAATAAATTTTATCATACTCTAGTTTTTTTGAGATTCACAAGTTCATGATGCTCATGTATACAGCATTTGGAAAGGCAGGGATAGTAAACTATCCCTACCTTCATTTAAGAGGGTGGCTGCATGACAGCCTACTCTTTTCTCCAGCAGCTGAATGATCTCAGTGAAGCTGCAGACTCTGCCAAGTTCCAAAACATTCCTACAAAGTTTTGAAGATTATAGTCTATGGCATATAAAATATTAACAGCACACCAATGCTACATAGGAGAAAAAAACAAAACAAACCCCCCCTATGATGCAAACATCTTTTTTATCGTTATCCAAAAGAGCTCCACATGCATTTAATTTGCGTAAAAATGTGACAATCAGGAATAGTAACAAGGAACTTTCTTTTGGAGAACAATAAACATGTTGGTTTGTATCGTATCAAAGACCACCATTTTATAGGTTCACTGAATTTGCCAATCCTTTAAAGAGCACCTGTAATTGCATTAACAGGGTGCTGTAAATATACTTCTATTATAGTGTATAGGCAGTCAGCAAGTGGTTAAACTAAAAGACCCGTCTATTACTTTACTTAATTCCTGTATAACCCAGGGGTGAATTAATAATTTTCTTGAGGCAGTGCTGCAGTTATTGCTTTTCTTGACCGACAGGATGGACCCAGAGACGGATCTAAACAATTAGCAGTGAGATTATCACTGCGGGCTATGAGAAACACGCAGCGGCGTTCACATGAGAGATTACCGCTGCGTGTTTCCGTAGCGCAGCTCGGGTCCGTCTTTGAAAGAATGGACATGCTATTCTTTCAAAGACGGACCCGAGCTGTGACGGAAACACGCAGCGGCGATCTCATGTGAACACCGCTGCGTCTTCCTATCCCCCGTGATAATCTCACTGTATTGTTTAGATCCCTTTGGTCCATCCCCGGATGAATCTAAAAGCGCTTGTAACACGGAGTGAAAACTCCGTGTGAACAAGTCCTAAGTGTTATTCCCATTTCATTGATTAGTTTTCAACAAGTAGGCAAGATTTAAATAAAGATTACCAAACAGATTGTCCTTTTCATTTTGCTTCCCTTCAGAATTAAAGCAGATTTTATCTCTTGTTTCTGTACACAAGAAAGGGTTTCAATCATCCTTTTCAGGCCTAGCAGCAGGGGCCATAGGGACATAATTTTTGCTGTTTGTTATCTGCAAGAAGGAGCTCGTTTATGTTACTTACTGATAAACTTCAACATTTTGGAGCCTTGCTGTTCAGATCCCCCCAAATCACTAATGTCGAAAAGGGCCCGAAAGAACAGCAGAGCCGATATCGTAATCACTGCTGTAGCCCCGCCTAAAAAGGTGAGATTCTGAAGCTAGTTGTGGTTCTGTGAAGCAGCATGGTGAGAACATCCCTTTAAGTATGTGCCATTTAATAAACAATTTGCCTTTCCCCTTATAGCACTCCACTTTTATACCCATATTTTTTCTGAGAGTATTTGAGAGGGCAGACAAAGTTCAGCAAAGAAAAAAAAAACTTTGAGAAAACCTGTAAAGTGGTTTATGCTGCCCTGAGATCAGGAGGTGATAGAAGGGGAAGAAGCTGAGCTCTGATATATAGATTTATACGATTTGGAGCAAGATTTCTGAGTAAAAAGCAAAGAAAATACTGACTCCTACTGGACTCCTTGAGAGGATAGGAGTCCTGCTTACCCTGCCCACATACAGTGAAAAACAGCTTTCCCTGTATCAGTGTGTATACAGAGCTAACTGTCAATCAAAATGTGGGTGGGGTCAGCAGAACTTTGTTTCACGATTTTCTCTGCATTTTACTAGGGAATCCGGTTGTCCCACCCGTCCGACATCCCCTCTAGGGTTTTAGTCTATGCACTTACAAAGTCAGAGATAATACGGTGTTCAGTATGTGCCAATATTTTAATTTTTTCTCATATTTATGCAGAACATTGTGAGAAACAGCCACTGGAGGGAAATACATCCACAATTATTGTACCAAGATAACATTTTTTCAGTAGTTATACATGGCATTTCCCAAACATTGTAAAAACATTCACCCTGTCACCTTTACAATTTGAAAAAACAAACTAAACTGTAATCTCCATAGAATAAACTAGACATACAGTTGTTTGAATGGTGCTTGGGAGTTACATGTCATGGAGGCCAACTTGGCCACTAGTCCTGGACCCTCAGTAACTACCATAGATGCAATACCTTGGGATGCACAATCAGAAGATGCCTTGACCTTTTCACTACTGTTACCCTTCTCTCCCATAAGGATGCCTGGCCATTGATTTTTACTAGAGCCTTTGGTGTACACTGGTAGCTCGTGTTCACTTGGTATAGAATAAGACTGATGAGAACTTGCTCCATGTGGCAAATTTTTTATAGCTTCTTCTACTCTCACATTATGTTTTTGAAATTGCTTGCTGCAAAAGTGAATAAGTTCAAGTAAGTTGAGTAACAAGGATATGAGAGAAACCACAAGCATAAAGATTATGAAGATAGTCTTTTCCATGGGCCGGGAAACAAAACAGTCCACTTTGTTGGGGCAAGGCACTCTTGAGCACTCAAATATTGCAGGCATCACAAAACCATACAAATACCACTGACCAAATACAAATCCAGCTTCAAATACACTTTTGAAGATAATGCTAACTGCATAAGTGTAGACTAAGGCTCCATGGATTTTAATCTTTTTGGTTGGGGTTTGATTATTCACATTCTCCATCTTGGCTTCTGTCGTCTCAGCTCCTATTTCTTTATTATTCCTTTGCTTTAATTTTTCCTCTCTTCTGGACAAATAAATAACATGTCCAAGGTAAAGCAAGGTTGGAGTGCTGACAAATAGGAACTGCAACACCCAATAGCGGACATGTGAGATGGGGAAAGCCTTATCATAACAGACATTGGTACATCCAGGTTGCAATGTATTGCAGACAAAGTCCGACTGCTCATCTCCCCAAACAGATTCCACCTCCAAGCTCAAGGATAAAGTATTCAAGATGAAATCACCGTCCAGCCAAACATTTTCCATGAGTGAGAATTTTCTCGGACTTCATCAAGCAATATTTTAAGCAGATCCCATCCTGCCATAATTTACTAAAAAAAAAAAATAAGAGAAAACAAACATGTATATGAAATGATTTACAGAGAAGTGTTGAGTACTAAGGCAATGTTCACATGGCAATGACTAGGACGTATTTCGAATTACGGGGTGAAATACATCCCAGTCATTACGGTAATCTATAGTTCTCATAGAGAACTATGGATTACGTCTCCTCTCCCTGCTCGGACAATATGCCGAGCAGGGAGAAAAGTGATATGTTAATTACTAGCGGCAAATACGCACCGCTAGTAATGAAGGTCTATGGGCCGGCAACCTCCCCACCCGGGGGAGCTCATGAGAGCTCCCGCATTCCCGGCGTAATTACACCATGTGAACATAGCCTAAGTTTCAAGATTTAAAATAACAAAGGAGATGAAAACATTAATTTTAAATCAACAGTTTACTAGAAGAACCTAAAGAGATTGTTCTAAAAACCCTGGCCATATGCCCTTTCAGGACGAAAACTTTATTTTCCAGTCCAAGGGTCACATTATTGTATTGTGCCTCTCCCAGGGGCCACAGTTAATCTTGGATGGGTATTCCCTAACGGAGAATTGTAAATACCCAAAATGGCTCAGCAGGTCTTGGTTCCACTTTAGGGACTGTCCGATCAGAGGGGTGGGGGTTCTACATACTAAATGAAAGAGGTTATATGGCACCTATTTTCTTGTTTTTAAATCTGGCTGAAGTGAGTGTTTCATAACTAACTAGAGAGAACACCACACATTTATAGCGTCCTCTCCAACCCATCCTCTCTTCTTTGGAGTCTGTAACCGATCAGACATCTTCATGCTAGAGCTTGTGTCATGATTGTGTTAGCAATAAATAGTCCTTTGAGCAGTGTCAAACTGGGGTGCCTAATCCCCACTGGTGGAGTTGATACTGGGGGCCCATCAGTGGGGTGGATTCTGGGGTCTACCTTACAGCTACTGTACATGCCTCTTAGGGTGCTTTCACACGGATCATTTTTTGATGCTTTTATTGATTCTTTTCAGAAATATACAGAATTGCTGTGCATTTATGCATAAAAAAAAAACCACACCAAAAATGCTCCATGTGTAAACACCCTTCTATTCTGCCTTTCCCAAGGATATATATGCAGTTTAAAAGAAACTTCAGGTGTTCCATGCTCAGGAGCCCACCGGGGTTTCACATGTGGGCCAGTCCCAGCCTTTGAGAAAGTCCTTCCAGAGATCATACAAAAATAGTCTTTACTGGATTGCTCCTTTAGGGTCCTTAAAATAGCACATACAGTCCTGTAGTGCCCACCTTAACCGTGCCAACCATACAGTTCAATGCTGCTTTGAAAAGAGGACTATTCCCTTCTGAAGTAGGAGGACAGAGACAAAGACAAAGCAAGTTTGTGTCCTGATGACTGGGATCCCAAAAAGAGGAGAACTAGATAGGGCATGTTGTGCACCCCTGCTTATGCAGATCTAATATCTGGCTAGCCATGCATTTCACAGCAAAAACAATTGCTAGCCAGGGGCTTCTATTTTTAAGCTGGTTTTCTCAGATAAGAGAAAGACGGCATATCATTAGAATATGCCATTTTGTCTCCTAATTTTTTTTTTTTTGTAGTCTCATGTCAAGAAGTGTGCTGCTAAATCTGCCAACCTTACTTTAATCTAAAAGATCCGTGGGATCATAGTGATTGTATCCTGCTACAAGCACACTGATGGTATAGAGTTTAGCAAAACCTAAAAAGGTCCCCCCGAGCCAATGTTGGCAATTGCATCACATTTCATCTGTACAATTATGTAGGATACCAAAAGAGTTTATCATGGATAGGTCTAGTTATGAAACAAAACAGAAAGGGATGCCACACCAACCGGCTCCATTCCAGTTCTGAGTCCTGGGGTGGCCGCCAATGAAGTCATGTTCCTGTAACAGGTCTCAGCAGTCATGGGGCGTTCAAATGGAAAGAGACTGCTGAAACCTATGAAAAACGCAAAGTCACATGAAAATGAACAAATTGGCAAAAGTAGCCTTAAGGTGCTTTCACACCGTGTGTTTTGATGCTTTTTTTCAGAAATGCACAGTAATTTATGCTGTTCATTTGAGAAAAAAAAAAGAAAAAACACAAAACAAAACAAAAAAAAAAAAACCGTGAAATCACCCTTAGGCCATGTTCACACGGCTTAAAATGCGCGAATTTCGGTCCGAATTAACGCGCCGAAAACGGCTCATTCATTACGGAAAATTCACAGTTCTCATAGAGAACTATGATTACGTCTCCTCTCCTCCCTGCTCGGCAATCCGCCGGCGGGGAGATAATTTGACATGTAATTACTAGCGCCGTAATACGCAACCGCCAGCAATTCAAGTCAATGGGCCGGCAAGTGCCGGTCCCCCTCTCACGTCCCCCACTCCCCCCATCTTTCCCCCACTCACGGCGTAATTGCGGCGTAATTACGTCCCGCAATTAAGCCGTGTGAACATAGCCTTAGGGTATGTTCACACAGTGTAATTTTGGCACGCATTTTGCGGCGTATTTGCTCTCAATATGCAGCGAGATGGACGCCGCAATTTTGGAAATCCATAGCTCTCAGAGAACTATGGATTACGCCTCGTAATAAGGGACATGTCAATTCGCAGAGATTACGCGCCGCAAGTAATACATGTCAATGGGGATGGCGGGCTGCTGGCCCCCGTGCTTTGGGAGTACGCGACTCCCAAAACACCCGGCGTACTGTGCGTGCCGCAATTACGCCTTGTGAGCATCTTTTTTTTTTTTTTTTTTTTTAAAGTGGACAACCCCTTTATTCCATTTAACTTTGTTTTTGATCATTTTTGCTGTTCCAGTATTCTTTGGGCAGCAAGAATGGTGTAGTCTACAAACCTAATTTCTGCATCATATATGCCATATAAACAAATTCTAAAGGCTTAAAAGCATAAAAAGGTTGGAGAAAAATACACTTGTATTTAAAGGGAGCGGTGATATTTTATGGAACGCCCCTCTCCCCCCTTTTAAATGACTTTTAACCCCTCATCGCCCCGTGGTCATGATAAGACTCCATTTTTTTCCTTCCTGCCTTCCAAAAGCCATATCTTCTATGGTTCCATCTACAGGGCTTGTTTTGTGGGGCAAAATGCACTTTTTAATGGTTCCTTTGAATATGCCATATAATGTACCAGAACCCCCCCCCCCCCCCCCCCCAAAAAAAAAAAAAAACAATAACAAAAAACAAAACACATAACTTGCCCCCATGTTTTGCAGGGTCTTGTATTACAGCGTTCACATCCTTCGGTATAAATGAATGGCTTTTATCCTGAATCTGCAGGTTGGTACTATTCTGGCGATACCAAACATGGAGGGTTTTAGTACTTTAATAATAAAACATTCTGTCTCTTACTTTTACGCTGCAGCACCATTTCCTGCAACCAATAACTTTTCTGTTTTTCACCAATGAAATTAAGTGAGGGCACATTTTTTTTTTTGTGGGCGGAACTGTAGTTTTTATTGGTAGCATTTTGGGATGCTGGCAAATTTTTGATCAGTTTCTAATTCAAATTTTAAGTGCAATAAAAAAAACTATTTTGGTGTCTGGAATTTTCCTCTAAGGTGTTCAGTGTACAGGAGAAATGAGGTTATATTATTTATTATTTTTTGTTTTTTGGGGCGCCCTTGGTTCCAGAGGCTGTACTTTCCGGTTTCATACATAACTGGTCAAAAAAACAAGTAAAAGGGGTGACAATTACTAACTAAAAAACGGAAGAAGAGAGGGTCCCTGCCCGGGGGCTTACACCTAAAAGGAAGGGGGGAAGAGACAAGGTGAGGGGCAACATGGTTGGGGGAAGTGTGGACAGCGGGGTTTTTTTGGGTTGTAGGCAATCCTGAAGAGAGGGGTTTTTTCGGTTGTTTTGGGCTGGTGAGAGTGGGGGAGAGTTGATGTGTTGGGGCAGTGGAGTTCCAGAGTGTGGGTGAAGCACGGGGGAAGTTTTGGGACGGTTTGGGGGAGGAGTGATAAGGGGAGAGAAAGGGGGAAGAAGGCCTGTGAGGAGGGGGGCGTGCGGGGATACTGGAATTAGAGCAGGGGGTTATGGAGGGGGAGAGGTATGTGACCCTGTAGGTCAAGTTGCAAAAATTGGGGAACGGATTCGCTGGGAATGGAACCCAGTAAAGGGGATTGGCAGAGGGGATGGCAGGAATACGAGGAGAGAGGTAAAATCAGAGGGGGAAGCAATTTTAAGGATGGATTGGAGGGGAGCGAGGGTGCTAGCTGGGAGCCGCAGAGAAAAAGTTCAATGTCTAGGCGTAAAATGGAGCGAGGGATGGACGAGATTTTTTGTGTTTTCGAAGTTAAGGAATGAACGGATAGGGGGAGATTTTTTTTCAGGGGGAGGCGGCGGGTGGAGGTGGGGGTTTTGGATGTGCGGTTTAAAAGCAGATTGGGGGTCAAGGGTTCCCAAAGGCGGGACTTGAGACGGGGGGAGGAGTGTAGCCATTGACTGTATAGAGAGATCGGGAGGGATGGATGGGAGGGTGGAAAGATGATGATTCATTTTTCCCACGTTTAGTTCAGGGGACGTGAGGGAAGTAGGAGGATATGGACGAAAGACGTCAGGGACCCGGGAGAGTAGTAGGAAAAATTGGGCCGGAGAGTAAGTTGGGTATCATCCTTAAGGTGGTAATGAAAGCCATGCGATGCTTTTAGTTGACCCAGCCCCAATAGTGTAGATAGAAAAAGTAGTGGCCCCGGACAGACCCCTGGGGTTTCCCCCAACAGAGAGCGGGCAAGAGGAGGAGTGGTGCGTGAGTGAGAAGTGAATTCCGATCGTGAGGGGGGATTTTCCCGGAAAGGGGGCCCAAATCCATGATTCCCAGGGGGGGGAAAAGGATTTGTATGAGGAGTGAGTGGGGCAGTGTCAAAGGCGGAGGAAGGTCTGGAGGAGAAGCACAGGTGTGGGTAAGGGTTTGGGAGGGGGGGTAGGGCTTGGGATTTGGTTAGGGCGTTTCTGTAGAGTGGGGGGGGGCGGAGCCGTTGCATGGGTCAAGGAGAGAGTTGGGGGGATAGATGAGAGGAAAAAATTGAAGATAGAGTGTTTTCGAGGATTTTTAGAGGCGAATGGAAGCGTGGAGGGGCGATGTTTGGGCGGAGGAGGGGTCGAGGATGGTTTTTTAAGGATGGGTGGTGATGGTGCATGTTAAAGGAGGAAGGGAAGATGCCAGAGGTTAATGATAGGTTGACGGGGATGGGTGAGGGCTGGGATGATAGAAACACTGAGGTTGGGATGAGGGGGTGCAGTGGGTAAAAATTACAGGTAGTGAGGTTTTGGGTTTGGGCAGTAGAGGGAGAGCTTGTCATGAGGACAGTAGAGAAGGAAATAGGGGGGGAAAAGTGATGAGCATGTAAGGGTGGGGGTTGGGGGGAAAGCAGGAAAGAGTGAAGAGGGGATGTGGGGTGAAGCTTTGGCTAATGAATTGATCTTATTAAGAAAAAAGTGGCGAAGTCATTGTGAGAGGGAGATGGGGAGGGGGTGTGGTGGAGGAGGGGAGCGTTTTGGGAAGGTTTTTTAACAGTTTTTCTGGGGGGTTGTGAGACAGGAGGATATGGGGTGGTGAAATAGTCTGTTTGGTGATGAGAGTGCAGATTTAAAAGGTAGCAGTGGATTGTTTTTAGAGGTGAAGTCAGTGGTGACGGGTTTTCTTCCAGCGGCGTTCAGCAATTCTAAGCTCGCCTAGTGTTTGGTGGAGTCTGTGTGCCAGGGTTGTTGTTGATTTGGTGTTCTGTTTTGTGTGAGGGGGGGTGACCATGTCAAGGGGAAGTGATTGTGTTGTTTTAGAAGGTGGGGCTATGTCTGGGGCAGTGAATGAGAAGATGGGGAGAGAGGGGAGAAAAAGATTCAGGAGAATGCCGGGGGTTTAAAGGGGTTGTAGGGTTTTTAGGGGGGAGCAGTAGATTTGGGGTGGGGGGGGGGGAGGGCGGTGGAATTGGTGGAGAAGGTGAGAGGTTGTGGGCGAGATGGGTAAAAAGGGGGATTGAGGTTTAGATGAGGACAAAAAGGGGGTGAAGATGAGGTCCCTGTGTGCCTCTTTAGAGTGGCTCCAGAGGTCCACTGGGGTGAGGCCCAAGGAAGAGGAGAGTACAGGATTTTTTAGAGTGGAGCAGGGGGGGGTCATTGGGTGTTAAATCTCCCATGATAATATGGGGATGTCATGGAGAGAAAGTGAAGGAGCCAGGAAACGAAGTGGTCGAGGAAGGGGTGGTGGAGGGCCGGGGGGACGATAAAAAAACAGCTAGACTTACGGTTGTGGTGATAACCAAATTATGTGAAACTTTTTTTTGGGGTTTTTAATAAGATGGCAAAAAAAAGGGGGCGTTTTTGAATTTGGCTATGTTCACAGGGTTATTCTGGGACTTTATTTCAGCCCGTAATTCACGCCGTACTGTGCAAATTACGGGTGAAATCCATCCAGTCATTAGGGGAATTTTTCCCCACAGTGTATGTCACTTTTTCCGACTTTTATACGGGGGCCGGGAAAATTTTTAATGAATGTTTTTGGGGGCCCGGGGGCGCCGGCCCCCCCCCGGCGTAATTTTTGGGGGCCCGGAAAACACCCTGAAAATTTAAGCCGTGGTGAACATAGTTTTAAAATCTTTTTTAAACACTTCGCCCTTTTTTTTTTTTTTTTTTTAAAACACCTTTAAAGGGTTTCAGCAATAGAATTTAAATTTTTAAGCTGTGGGACCCTTCTTTAGGTTCCAGCCCCTTGGTATGTCCCCAACCACAACCTCGTAAAATTTGGTTTGGGGGAAAGGGGGCGATTCCAAAACGAAGGATCAGGGGTTGGCAGCCCCGGGTTCCCTCATTCCTGTAGACACTATAGCTGCAATGCCCAAAATTCTTTTTTTTAAGGCGGGGGAATTGGACCCCAGCTCCATTAGAGAGGAGGCGGGGTATTAAATTCAGGGGGTATTAAGTGGGCCCTAAAGTAAGTAAAGGCCCGCTCCATACTCCCTTACTGGCATTATAATTTACCAGTTTTGTAAAACCTTTTTTAAGGGGTTTAAACAGGGGTTTTCATACAAAAAAAAAAAAAAAAAAAAAAAAAAAAGTGTATTTAGGGTGTATTTTGTAAAGCCCATTGATTTTAATAAAAAAAAGGGCCCGGGGGTTAAAGAAGTACATTTAACCCCAACAGTAAGGGGGGAAAGCATTTTTTTCCCCTTTTAAACTTGGTGCGCATTTAAGGGGGGAAAGAATGTAAATATCTGCACCATATTCACAATGCTGCTTATTTCAAAAAAAGAAAAAAAGGGGGCCTTACTAAAGGTTTTTTCAGGAGTTAAAATTTTGGTGTATTTTGCTTTTGTAAAATTAAAAAGTCAAAAACCCTTGGGGTTGAACGAAAAAACCAAAAGTCATGGAAGTTTATAAAAAGGGTCAGTATTCTTTTGAAAAAGGATGTTAGTGTAGTTGGGGAAAAAAACAAGGGTAAAAAGTTTTTTTTTGGGTTCTATATGAAAGTGTATACTATAATGCTTTGTATGCTGGCCGTGTGTAGAAAATAAAAACCGACACTAATGGTATGCCACATGGCGTGTTTTTGGGTTTTTTTGGATCTGAAAAAAACCATTCAAAAAGTCCCTGGGGTTAAAACTGCTCCAAAAAAGGGCAGATGCGTGTTTGGTTTGAAACAAAACGCTCCCTATAGTTTTAAATAGGGTCCTACTGCTTTTAAAATGGATCAAAAAAGGACAGGGGACAATTTTTAGGGTGCTTTCACCCAGTCCCGGGGGTTTTTCAATGCATTTTTTGTGGGGAAAAGGCACAGCGGGTTAATGCTGTACTTTTGCGGGCAAAAAAAGGGTGGAAAAAAATTCCGTGGTAATTACCGCAATTTTACCACGATTTTTTTTGCACCCAATGTAAAAAAAAATTAGCTGCTTTTCCCTTTTCCTGAACAAAAAACGCTTTGAAAAAACGCACTGTCGTGAAAGCACCCTTAGAAAAGGGGTCCCCGGCCCAAAGTAAATCCCCCCTGCCCCATTGTTAGATGCAAAGTTTGAGGCCGTTTAGGGTCTGGAAAAATATCGG
Source organism: Phyllomedusa bahiana (assembly GCA_025379985.1). Lineage (NCBI taxonomy): Eukaryota > Metazoa > Chordata > Amphibia > Anura > Hylidae > Phyllomedusa > Phyllomedusa bahiana. The sequence continues at coordinate 40,964 of JAODAL010003507.1, forward strand.
CAACCCCAAAATGCATTTTTAAAAATGGATCCACATGTCATTGGGGAACGTTTCCCTAAACCCCCAAAAATGAGGGGGGATGTGGGCGGGGAAAACAAAGACAAAACACCCACACACCACAAAAATAAACAATGTAGGTTTGGGGTTTCAGGTTTTCCCCCGCCCCCCCCTGTTAAAACTCCTGGCTGCGGGGTTTCGGCCGAGAAAAAAAGGGCCAAGGTTTCCCCACACACGTTTGGGGCTCATTTTTTCAAACCAGTTAAAAACTGCCTTTAGTTGCCCGTAGCCCAAAAAATCAGAGCTGAGCCCTTTTTTTTTCCAGGCCCGTTTAAAAGAAATGAAAGGGCCCACTTGTTGGTTGCTACAGGAAAAAATACACTTTTTTAGGAGGAAGGCTTTAATGCTAAAAACCCAGACCAAATGGAAAAACCCAAAAAGTACTCCAAGCGCCAACCCCGCCCAAATACAATGGCAAAAAGAGAGAGTGGTTTCCCTCACAACCCCTTTTAAAAGGGATTAAAATACAAGGAGGGAAAAATTTAAAAACAAGCATAGGGAAAAACTTAGGGCCCGAAAGGGAGGCAATACTTCCCGGTATACAAGTGTAGTAAAAGCAATTTTACCCAAAAAAGGCTTCTTTGTTTATTTTAAAAACCCCAAAGGGGCCCCTGAGCTCCCTTTTTAGGGCTTCTTTTGAAAATGGCTTTGGGGCAAAGGACCCCAAACCCCTCTCGTTTAAAAAAAAATTGGGGGGTAAACCCCCAAAAAAACAACCATATGGAATAGGACATTACACAATTTTTTAACACACATATTAAAAGAATTCTGCTCCTCTCCATTTACCAGTGCAGTAGGCCCCTATCTAGAGAAACATGGCACAACCCACTCCTGTACATGGCAATGGCTGCCATGGAGTCAAATGTATGGGGCCCAAACATTCTTTTTGGGCCAGGGAAACTGTAGGTGATTGGGAGGGGGAAGTTTTTCCCGTTTTATTTCAGGGCATCTCCCGGGTTTTGGAGGGAAAACATGCACAAATTTTCTCTTTGTGCAGTAACAAAAAGTCTAATCCTTTCCCCCAAACGGTTCTCAACCTGTGGGTTTTCGACCCGGGGGGGGTTTTTAAGAAACCCCCAAAAAAAGGGGGCGCCCCCACCGGGCCCGGGGGGGCCGGCGAAACCGAGAGGGGGCCCACAGCGTTTCAATTACTGAGGGGAGGGGGAGGCCCCCCCCCCCCCCCCCCGGGGTTGGGGGCCGTTAAATCTCAGCTTTTGGGGGTCAGTGAGCCGCTCCTGGTGAGCGGCGTGCGGCGAGGACGGACTTAGTCCCCCCCGGTTCTTGTGAGCGGTGATCAGGACGCGGGAAACGTGCTGCATCACGGCCCACACCACGTATCAAGCATGGAACACCCCTCCCGTGCTCATTTGAGAGAGAAACGCGATACTTACGGCAGGGTGTTCCTGCTGCAAGGTAATTTAGTGTTAAACACACAACATCCACTGATATGTAATGTCGTATGTGGTAAAAAAATTGTTTTAACCTGTTACTTTTTTTTTTACCCAAAAGCCATAAAACTGATATACCAATTCATTTTCCCCCCCCCCCCCTTATAGGGGGGGGGTGGGGGGCACATGAGGGGTCACTATGTAACCCCTCAGTCCCAATAAAAAGCCTCCCCCCGGCAAGGTTCATCTATGAAGGCTCTGCGTGTCCCTTTATATGTATGGACATGTAGAGGTCCCCAGAGGCGTCCCCACAATGAAAACCCCCCTGTCCACTCACCCCCCCTGTATGGGGTTCATCTATGTAACGGCTCTTTTGGTACCTTTTTTGTATGCACATTAAGGTCCCTAAGAGGGTCAAAATATGAAACCCCCCCCCATTTTCCCCACAAAATTCATTTGAAGGCTCAATTTATTTTTTTTTGGTTTGGGCCCGGGGTCCCCTTGAACCCCTTGAGAAAAACGTTAATGTAAATTTTTTTTGGGGGGTAAACGGGCATTTGGGGGTTTGGGTTTAAAACATGTTCTACCCCCCTTGAAACGTGGTTTTTGTTGGCCCGAGAAATCACGAAACCCCGGGGCTGATAAGCAGGGACATTGTGCCCCAATTCAAATTTATTTTGACGAAATCAAATTTTTGTAGTCCCATGAGATGGAATGGAGGCACAAAGCGACCACCAGTACACGGGGGATTCACGGATATTATTATAATTATAATTATATATAAAACTCCATTTTCTTGGATATGGATTAAAATTTATCATAGGACAACTGCTTTAAGCCCTAGTCACAGGTTAGTAATGTAGGCTTAGTGTGTATGACAGGAACCCCTGCAAACATGCTAAGAACATCTACAAAGTAAAAACTTTTGACGGGCCAAAAAGGGCATCTTTCGCCCCCCTTTTAGACAGTATTATTAAAATTTACTTGAGGGTGAGGGATATCTTCGCGGCCTGGACCATGCTATAAAAAAAACAAAACATATAGTTGAAAGTATAACTGCATGCATATTTATTTACAATTGGACTAAATGAGCAATATATTAGATCCCATCATATGCCTTTACAGCATGTAGTACATATTAGTAGATTTACCGGTGTATGCAAATGGAGGGCAATAGCAGAATGTGAACAGGGAAAAAATATTTTACGAAATTTCAAACAAAAACAATACATTCATTTTTATTACCCCCCCCGCCCAAAAGTAAAATAAATTTGCACACCTGCTCACCTTATTTTGCTTTGCAACACTATATTCTATTTGGCATCACTATATTCTATTTGGTCAGTGCATACTTCTAAGACACCCGGCATATAGAGAAGCACACAGACGCCCCGCAAAATGAAAAATTTCCTTAAGGCCCCGTTCACCGGTTATTTTGGAATGATTTCGGCCCTATTGAGGCCGTATTTGCCCTCCAAAACGGTTGAAATCAGTCCCGGATTACGTAATCCCCGTTCTGAGAACTTGGATTTTTTTTTTTTGTCTCCTTTCCACTCGGCAAATACGCGGGGGGGGAGAAAAAATGAATGTCAATTATTTACGGCATGTACGTGCTGTAATAATGAATGTCATTGGGCCGGCAAGCTGCCAGCCCCCCACCCCCGCTGCGTGGCAGCCAACGTAATTGCAGGGCGAAATCCGTCCCGAATTACGTCGGGGAACTTTTGGTGTGAATGGCCTTTAGGGTTGCAAGAGTGCCTGATACAAACAGATTACTTACAAATGTGGGCACATAATTTGTAAGACCGCAAAAAGACAGACGATCATGCAGTTCAGCCTATTGTGCTATAATGTTGATCCAGAGGAAGGCAACCCCCCCCCATGAGGTAGAAGCCAATTGTCCTCATTCTTCCTGACTGATCCAGAGATTTATTCTGATTGCCAACGACTCTTCTTCAGAATCCTAGTCATTATAACTTGTTATATTATTATATCTAGAAATGCATCCAGAACCTTTTTGAACTCTGTTAGTGAATTCACCATGACAAGTTCCTCTGACAGAGCGTTCCACAGTCTCACTGCTCTTACAGTAAAGAATCCCTTTCTATGTAGAAACCTTCTTTCCTCGACATAGAGAATGCCCCCTTATTCTGGATATGAATAGATCTTGGGGCAGATCTCTATATTGACCTTTCACATACTAATGTCACCACAAACCAGTCTTGTCTCTAAGCTGAACAACCTTAATCTTGCTAATCTTTCTGGAAATTGTAGTCCACCCAGTCCTTTATTATTTTCGTTGCCTGCCTTTGAAACCGCTGCAGCTATATGATGTCTGGTGCCCAAAACGGTTCACAATATTCCATGTGTGGTCGAACCAGTGACTTGTATAATCGGAGAAGGATGTTCTCATCATGTGCATCTATGCCCCTTTTAATATACCCCATGATGCAATTTGCATTGGCAGCTGCTGCAATTATGTTTACTGTCCACTAGGATTTCCAAGTCCTTCTCCATGTCACTTTTTCCCAGCGATTTTCTGTTTAACAAGTAATCATGGACTGGATTTTTCCGACCCATGTGCATAACTTTAACATCAGTGTTAACCCCTCATCTGCCACTTCTCTGCCCTTGCCTCAAATTTATCCAGATCCCTCATATACACATTACATTGGCATGAAGTAGTCTAAAGCATACATTTTTGTTCAACTTTAAAAAGAGCAACCCTGAAAGAAGGGGACATAACTAAAGTCATGACACAGATACCAAAGCACTACATCCAGCCATAGAATGCAACGTATACAATAACACATTTTGCAGCACTTTTTTTTTTTTTTTTTTAAATCATCTGAAAAAACATGTAGATCAGACTAAGGGATTAAATATGAACCTAGACTAAATGTTTATCTCCTGTCATACCAACTGTACGATGCCCAGCAAGTTTTGTGCACAAGTCCTATTAAATTAAAATAGAAGCAGAGCATGAAACAGACTGCTCCATGTGGGCAGGTCTCAAGAGAGTAACCTTACGCGAACACTTTGAATACGGCAGAGCACACCATTCCGTGGTGGGGTATGTTCACACAGCATCTTGGGATGCCGACTGTCTGTGCCACAGTGCACCACATGTTTTGGAAGCACGCGCTGATCTGCACGTACTTCCAAGGACGGGGAGGGGGGTGGGGATGGGGCAGCAGCGTATCAGCGTCTCTCAATGACGCGTAATTCATAGTTCTCTATGAGAGCTATAAAGTTACCGTAATTGCGGCACCCATTTTGCCCATATTAAAGCGCAAATACACAGCAAAATGCGCACCGCAATTACACCGTGTGAACATACCCTGAGGCTGTGTTCGCATCTGTGTTAAGGACACATTTGATGGGGGAAAGAGTGCTGCACCACGTGATATTCATTCAAAACAATAGATTATGTATTTTCCACAGTTCCCTACACATTGGCAGATAAACAGGCTATGATAGCACAAATTTTACAAAAGAAAAAAACCATTTGAATAACAAACTCACCTCTGCAAAATCTGCAGCTACCACTCTTGATCTAGCACATCCAAGTCCACCATCTCCTTGGACAAACCTTAGTAGACCATCTGCACTTCTACTCAGGTGTGATCTCTAAATAAGGGGATTCTCATCAATGCTATATAGTTCACAGCAGTAGTGAACAAGATTGGGGATTTCTTGGGTGTTTTTTTTTTTTTTATCTAAATGGTGTAAGGTTTTGCACTTTCACGGAAAATTGGCAAAAACTATAAGGCTATGTTCACACGGCTTATTTTGGGACGTATTTACGGATGTATTTACGTCCGCAAATACGTCCCAAAATATGTTTCAAATAATGAACAATTAGATTAGCATTGATTCCAATGTAAAATACGCCTCATCATTCACACGAGGCGTATTTTCGCGACGTATTTACGGGCGTAAATACGTCCGTAAATACTCTCGTAAAATTAAGTCCCCTGTCACTTATTGAGGCGTATTTTGCAATGTAAATCCCTATAATAAAGACTGGGGAATGTATTTACGACGCGAAATACGTGCCACACTTTGTGACACGTATTTGAAATGTATTTCGGGACGTATTTGCGGACGTAATACGTCCGTAAATACGCCCCAAAATAAGCCGTGTGAACATAGCCTAAAGCTTAGGGTATGTCCACACGATGTACTGTGGCGCGTACTCCCGTGGCGCAGGGGGGCCGACAGCCCACCGGCCCCGTTGACATTCATTACACGCGGCGCGTATTCGCCGCAAGTAATTGACATGTCACTTATCTCCCCGCATGTACAATACAATCGTATTGTACAAGTGGTGAGAGGAGGTGTAATCTATAGCTCTCTATGAGAACTATGGATTACCGTAATTTCGGCGCGCATCTCGCCCGTATTAGAGCACAAATACGCGGTGAAATGCGCGCCGAAATTACCCCGTGTGAACACAGCCTTAGGCTCAGTGCACACTGCATCTTTTTGAACAGATGGCAGATCCGTTATGACGGAAAGGAGAACGGATGCATAAACGCGGTCATTGACTAATGTAGGTGGACGGATGTGCAGTGTGCATTGACATAGTGTCCGTTTTTACACCTTCCGTCAAATGTATGTCAATGGAAAATGTATCCTAGTGTTTGTGCCCATGTTGTAAAAGTACACATTTGTATCTGTGATGAAAAAATATAGACAAAGCTACTCAATCAAACTGCAAGAAAAAATGGCTGACAGTCAATAGAAAAGCTAGTTAAATTTTTTTTTATAAAAAACGGATATCAAACATTGTTACATGGATGCTTCTGATGGATGCCAAATTAGTGGTGTACCACTGTAAAAAAAATATCAAGTTTTCATATATAAGGCCCTTAGTTTTAAAATTCTAGATTTGTGGTATGGAATTTATTTACTTTTATCAAATGCATCAGTTAACACAGCTATAGATTTTGAAAAGAGCCTCTGTCATGGTTAAAAGTGTCCATTCTTCTCTGCCTAGGGCCTGGTTCACATCTGTTGGCGGTTCCTGTTTCACACCTGGCACCAGTGGCACCTGATGGAACCCATTACCTACAATGGGGTCCATCAGGTTTCCACTACATGCTTGTTGTTCTTAGGGTATGTTCATACGGCGTAATTGCGGGACATACAGTACGCAACACGTCGGGTGTTTTGGGAGTCACACTGATCAGCGCGTATACCTAAAGCACGGGGAGGCCGCCAGCCCGCCAGCCCCATTGACATGGATTACTCTTGGCGCGTAATCGCCGCGAATAATTGACATGTCACTGATCTCCCAGCGCGTACAGTATGATCGTAGTGTACGCGCGGGTGGATAAGGCGTAATCCATAGTTCTCTACGTTTTTCGTATGCGTTTTTGTGTAGTAATGTACAGCATTAATTGCTGTACCTTTCTACACAAACGCAAACGAAAAACGCATCAAAAAACACAACAAAAGCGCACCGTGTAAAAGCACCCTTACAGAAAACATAGAGCAGCAAGCACAGCTTGTTGCTCTATGTTTTCTGTCATCCCGACAGAATTTGCAATAATGGTTCAGAATGGAATCTTTGAAGCTGATGTGAACCAGGCTTAGTAGCTTTACATCATGATCTGTTTTTTCAATGGAATAGGCAAAGGAAGGCTGAGTGCACACTGCGTTTTTTTAAACGGATGACGGATCCGTTCTGACGTAGGTAAAAACGGATGCGTTAACGTGTTAATAAGTGACAGCCAATAGAAAAGCTAGTAAAAAAATTGAAACAAAAAACGGATGTCAAACGTCTGCTCAAAACAGTGCACATGGCATACGTTTAACATATTCGTTATAATGTACACGTTTTGACCTATAGTTAAACACGGTGTACATAAAGTCGAAGGCTGGCTCATTTTTTCTCCCCTGTTAAAAAACAAGATCCTGATGGATCCTTTCATGCAACGCAAGAATATGGCAATAGGAAACTACAGGATAGGCATACTGTTGTACCATCCTCTTTGACAACCATTTTTTCCAATAAAATCTGCAATTTACATCATATCCTATAAAAAAAAGCAGAAAGAAAAAAAATGGATCCATCATCAGTATATTGTTCTTTTTTTCTATGAAAACCGTATTTTCATAGAATTTGTTTTTTTTTACGAAAACCTCATTTTCATGAAAATATTTCAATAGGATGCAAATTGTGCTGTGATTCTAGCCGTACTCATGCAGACAATGTGTTGTTTCCTCCTTGAAAATTTCAGAAAAATAAATGACACGGACTGCCCGAAGCAGATTTCTACCTCCTATACTTTAGTATTTGTCAGCGCGTAAATTTCTCAAAGAATTGACGTCAAGTCTTTATAGGCGCAGATAGTTCATGCTGAAAAATACTTGAGTAAAATCGTCATCTTCTAAATGACGACACTGATTCCACATGACAATCTATGGGAAGTATTCTACAGCCGTTTTGGATGCTTACTTAGGGGCATATAGGGGGCGTAATACAACCCAAAATAAGCATCCAAAAAGCTTTGTGAACATAACCTAAGGGTGCTTTCACACGGTGCGGTTTTGGTGCGTTTTTGATACGCATCAAAAACGTACCAAAAACCGCAGCGTGTGAAAGCACCCTAAGAGTTTTTTCACATCATTGGTTTTTAATGTGACACCACCATTTTTCTGTTTATTTTTTCCATCTGAGGTCCAGCCTATATTTTGCATGTTGATTTTTTTGTTGTAGTGAAAAGGAGGAATGGATCCAAAATGAAGGAGAATCAACTGTTTGCAATGTGACAGATATGATTTCAGCTTTTGTGCAGAAGTTGCTGTTGACACATTTCCATTAAAAAATAATCAATCATTGCTATCAATTTCTCTAAAACTTTTTCTGACACCTACATTTTAACATTTGTTAGCAGAAAGGTGGTATGACTTCACTAGAGAATATGGCGCACAGTACACAAAGGACCTTATGAATGAAAACTGTCTTTGTTGCCCATATCAACCAATCAGAGCTCAGCTTTCATTTCATATAGGAAAAATAAAAGCTGAGCTCTGATTGGTTGCCATGGGAAACAAAGACAGACTTAGGGGCCATTCACACGGCTTATTTCGCCGCGGATTGGCGCCGTACTGCGTGCCAGATTTGCGCTGCAGTACGGCGCCAATCCGTCGCAGTAATTACGGCAATCCACCGTTCTCATAGAGAACAGTGGATTCCGTCGCTCCTACCCGCTCGGCAAATCCGCCGGGCGGGGAGAAAGCCACCTGCACATTATCCAGGCGCAATACGCGCAGTGGATAATGGAAGTCTCTGGGACCGGCGGGCCGCGCCCCTGCCCCGCCCCCGCACCAGCCCCTTATTCAAGCCGGAATTGCGAGCGCAATCCGGCTCGCAATTCCGGCTTGAATAAGTCGTGTGAACCGGGGCTTACTCATAGACAGTTTTCATACATAAGGCACAATAAGTACTGAGTGGCATAGCACTCTGTGACTGCAAACACACATGCAGTTTTTGAGTTAAAGCTCGGATTGAATTCAGCAGGAATGAAAAGTAATGTTTCCTGCACAAATAAGGGGGAAATTTAACAAGTTGTATACCAGTTTTCTTGTGAGACACAATTATCTTTGTGCGATTGTCATGAGCAAAAACATATTTAGTACAGTAAATAAAAAAAAAAACACACATCGGAAATATTTGCAAATAAATATTTTTGTATCAAATTCAGCACCTAACTTTTCTGCTAGGTCCAGAAATCCATGAACTCAGCAACCAAATAGTGAAGTAAAAAAAAGTAGTGCATCCAGGCTGCCAAAGCAAAGCCATCCTGATTGTGATGTTTTGAAGCTGGCTTTAGTTTTCACCAATTAGGGTGCTTTCACACGGCGCGTTTTTGGTGCGCTTTTTGAATGCGTTTCTTTTGTGCAGGAAGGCACAACAATTAATGATATACATTGTTGCACAAAAAACGCATCCGAAAAAACTCATCCAAAAAAATGCATCCAAAAAAAAACGCATTAAAAACGCACCAAAACCGCACCGTGTGAAATCACCCTTAGGCTATGTTCACACGGCGTAATTGCAATTACGCCGGATGATTTGGGAGCTGATCAGCGCGTACTTCCGCGGTGCAGGGGTGGGGGTGGCAGCCCGCCGGCCCCATTGACATTCATTACTCGCGGCGCGTATTCGCCGCAAGTAATTGACATGTCACTTATCTCCCCGTGCGTACAATACGATCGTATTGTATGAGCGGGGAGAGGAGGCGTAATCCATAGTTCTCTATGAGAGCTCTGGATTACCATAATTTTGGCGTGCACCTCGCTCGGATTAGAGGGCAAATACGACGTGATATGCGTGCCGAAATTTGCCCGTGTGAACATACCCTTAGAGAGCAACTTGATTAACTAAATATATTACCTACAAAGAACTAAAGGTGCTAAACCCAAAGTGAATCAATTAAATACAAAATATGTCCACAAAAATATATTTTATTAGAAATATTTAAAACACTGATATTAAAAAAATGCCATGATGTAAGAGTACATAGCGAATGTGACACTGATTAATTAGTAGGGCAATCCATAAATATATAGTGCATATAATATAAGAATTTACAACTGCAAGTGCTTAAATTAAATATCATGTATACAAACATATGTATATAAATAGACACAACATTAAAGAAATACGTAGTTAATACCTAAATATGTGCCAAAATAAAGTGCAAGTACATCAGTGTTTCCCACACACTCCAAACACGCGTTTCGCACCACTGCATTATCTGGGGATGTTTGGTAATGCAAGTAGGTACATGTTTAACAAAGTAACCACCCAATAGGAGCAATACTAAACACCTGAAATAACTTGTTTATGTGTACACAATCAAGATGACACAGGTCACCTGACAGGAAGTTGTCAGGTGATTAACTAAATAGTTAACGTGTGATGTCATAAAGCTATCACTGATTTCCACCAATCAGGAAACAGCACCACCTAGAAGTACCAAATGGAACCACCCATGAGGTAATAGTCAAGCTGACTGTGATGTCATAAAGATGGCAGCATGACACCAAAGAACAGCACTAAGTATAAAGAGCAGGTTCTGTAAACTCTACTCATTTTGGATTTGACAGGAGCAGCAGAACATCCAAAGCAAGATTGTCAGCCGAAATACATAATGTTCTGAGGAAAGGGACTTCAGTACTGATGCTCCAGGGTAAGTTGTATGAAAAATGTTCTTTGCTGGGTTCAAAGCCTGGTATCAAGACAGCCACAGCACTATATTGCATCCCCTACTGCTGGCATCATATGCAATTGTGGAGCGGAACACTAAAAAGTGTCACCGTCGTCAAGGGATGCATTGGTAGGTAAATAATACATTTAACAATCACTTCCTGGGTAATTTTTAATAATTTGCCACAGCAATCCACAGATAAAGTCACATTACTACAATGGCCCTGCAGTACAACATTAGGTTCTACACTTAATTTTTTGCTCTATTACAGGTATCCATCAGAATAGCATGAAAAATTATATCTGATGTATATCGCAGTGGAACCCCTCCGCCCCCCAAAAATAAAAACAATAGCGCAAACAAAGTCTACTGTGTTTTCAAAGGTACAGGCTTCATGTGCCGGACACAGTAGTGTGATCTACCATGCTTTTTTTTTATGGTTCCCCAGTAAATATTTGCAACAGAGCCAGAATGTAACCCTAAGGGTAAGTTCACGCAGTGTTTTTGGATCCGACTTTGGATCCGTTTTAGATGCGATAATCGCATCCAAAAATGCCGCATTGATCGGATCCAAAACGCATCTAACACGTATCCAACACGCAGGTGCGTGTTTGGATGCATTTTGGCTGCAGCAGGATTGTACCCTATTATTTTAAATAGGGCTCCTGCTGCTTCTTTCAGATCAAGAATTGACATGTCAATTCTTTGAACGGATCCGAAAGACACAATTAAACACGCATCGGTGATCACTTGTCTGAACACCGATGCGTGTTTACCATTGCAAGCAGTGTAAAATCTTACTGCTATTTATTAGATGTGTGTTTGGGTCCGTTTAGGGTCTGACAGAGGGATCAAACATGCATCTAATAACGTATGTTCACACAGACTCAACACACCGTGTGAACATACCCAAAGGGCGCATCCCCACGGCATAGGCCAGTATTCGTCCTGTTTTGCGATGAGCGGAGAAAAGCCCTCCCCCTTCACATTCAGAAGCATAGATTCCGTCCGAAAACCGGATGGAAGATTGTGCTTCTATAATGTATTGCAGCCGGACCGCGGGCGGCAAAACTGCCTGACGGTAAACCCGTGCAGTGGGGACTGCTGCACGGGTTTTCCATAGAGCACAATTGTGCTCATTTTCGGCCGTTTTTTCAGGCGGTCTGAAAAACCGCAAACCGGCTGAAAAACCGTCCGAAAACCCTTGCCGTGGGACATGCCCTTATAGTGTAAACTGATGTCCCTAGTACAATGTAGTCAGCAACAGAATTGTTGTGTAATTAACCCCTTAATGATCAGGCCTTTTTTGAGGCATTTGTTTTTTTCTCCGCTCCTTCACAGAACCATAACTATTTTTTTTTTTTTACATAACATAATGTAGCTTGTTTTTTGCATGACAAGATGCACTTTTTAATGGTTCCATTGACTTTACCATAAAATGCACTGGGAGACGAAAAAAATTCTACGTGGGTTGGAATGTGAAAAAAACATTATTGTGACATTTTTGCGAGGGGTAGATGCCAGAAGTTTCTACCTACTAGGGGGAGCCTTATATAGCTGCCTACTCAGGGGATCCTATATACCTTCTTATTGGGGAGCTTATGTATCTAACTACTGGGGAAGTCTCATATACCTACCTACTAGGGGGACCCTATATACCTGCCTATCTACTGGGGGACCTATGTACCTATTTATTGGGGGATCCTATGTACCTACCTCCCTACAGGGAGGGCCTATGTACCTACGTACGTAGCAAATACCTACCTACTGGGGAACCCTATGTACCTACTTATTAGGGTAGGATATTATATACCTGCTTACTTGGGATACCCTATATATATATATTTACCCTATATACCTACCTATCTATTGGAGAGCATTACATACCTACCTACCTATGGGGGGACCCTATATACCAACCACTCTACCGGGGAACGCTATATACCTATTTATTGGGGGGGGGACTTTATACCTACCTACTAGGAGGACCTCATACACCCAGCTATTTGGGGAATCCTATATACCTACCTATTGGGGGGCTATGTACCTACATACCTCTGGGGAAGCCTTATATATATACCTACCTAGTGGGGGGGAACTAGGTAGGTATATGTATGTATATATATTATATATATATATATATATATATATATATATATATATATATATATATATATACATGTGCCTACCTACATTCTAAGGTGCCTTTATACCTACATACCTACTTGGGGCTGCATAATTATTTACCCACTGGGGGACTTATATATCTGCCCACTTTCTTAATGGGGGGTCTTTACCCCCACTTGTCTGTCAGAGGCCTATATACCTACCTACTTAATGTAGGACCTTTCGACATTATATGTACATACAAACTTATAATTTGGACACCGCACAAACAAAGCAGGGAGATATTTTTGACTTCCATATCAATACCAACCTACTGGGGGATCTATATAACGTCCTGCCTAATAAATGGTTGGGCTATATACCTACTTACCTACTGGGGGATTGTATACCTACCTACTTATTGAAGGTGCGTTTATACCTATCCACATTGTGTTGAGCTTATTGGCGCTTGTATAGCAACAGCGTTCCTTGTCCCTAATCGTACACCCCAGTCCCTGACCCTGTGATTAGGGATTTCTCTGCACCACTTTTACTTTCTTGCTTGTGTTTATAGTGTTGTTTATTTAAGAAAGTAGCGAGGTGCATGACTGGGGGAAAATTTGGAGGTGGATATTGTGTGGTGGTTAGTGTCAGAGCTACTTTTTAGTCCCAGTCTGGCCCTGTGTAGAACCTACATAAACGCTGACAACAAAGGCACAGTCATTCTAATGATAGATACAGTAACAGTTTCTGTCTGTTTGATTTTCCAAGTGCTCATATCTCAACATCTAGCCTAATTTGGCAACCCAGTCATATCAGAAGTTGCAGATTGGGACCACAATCTTTGTTGCACTAAACAGAAACTCAGACGAGCGGAAGATCCTGGTCAACTGGACAAGCAACGTATAGTTGTCACTTGGTCGGACAGAAAATAAGCATCTGCATAAGGTAAGAATCTTTTTTCTTACATTATAAGTCTGGCCCTTCCTGTGTCGATTTCCTGGTCCACATGAGTTGGGATAATAGAATATAGTCATTGTCTGCTCCAAGAACCTTTATAAAGAAAAATAATAAGATGTGATTGTGATTGAATACATATACATTCCTAGAAGAGAGCTTAGATGTTGAATGGTTGTGAAATATTAGACAGAAGGTGTCTGAAAGACAGTGTCTCAATTGACTGATGACAATGAGGGACAAATTATAAGTCCCTGATTGATTAGGCACCCATTGTAGACAGTGTGAAAGAAATATAACCAACTGCAAATCCTCATTGTAGGAAAGTACGTTGGGAATACGCCATGAGCTTCTTGTGTGGCATATGGTTTGAATGAAACCTGGTGCAATAGTGTTGGCAGTGACTTTTGAAGATAAAGGGCAAGGAGAGTGTGACGTGATCACATTAAACTCCAAAAAATTGAGAATCTCGCAAGAGAACAGAGAGTGACTTTTGATCACTATATTTACTATTTTGCAATAGGCAAACCTAAACTCTATCAGTTCTCTATCTGTAAAACACTAAAACGTAACTTTTATTATGTATAACTCTTAACCTCTATACACACTATTTATGTGCTTTATGGGAAGATAATATGACCATAGTGTACAGTACAATGGAACTTATATTCCCAATGAATATGCATATTAGACATGGAAGAGAAGGGGTTTATGGGAGTTGATAAAGCTGGTAGTGTGCTGTGGAATGTAACACCTATTCTGCTTAGTCCATTCTAGGTGAGCCACACAGATGCAATAATATGAGAGAAATGAGATGGAAGCCCATCACAGTCAGGGCTGAGGTGTCTGTTGATGCAGCACGTTGGCGCGGGCAGTACGGTAAGATGGGGCGCAAGCCCGTTATGGAGATGGTGAATTTGTCTGAGGATTGTTGGTTTATGGGAGCATGGTGGCAGCTTTAGCAGCACATACTGTATTATTAGTGTGCGTGCAGGAGAGCGGAAGGGGGAGTGGGTTTTTGTGGATTCTCTGATGGCTAATTGGTGAGCACCTGAGGAGGGTGTGTACCTAACATGATATAAAAGGAAGTGAGCTTAGACCACATGTGATCGGACCTCTAACCCCTGATGAAGTCAGGTTAGCTGGTGAAACATGTCGGGGAGGTCAGATATGACGTGTTAAATTGTGATTTCTCACCTCTGTCTAGAAGTGTCACCTGCTGCAGAGAGTGTCACAAGGGGGCCTTATTTGTTTTGTGTCCCTGAGATTAGGGACGACTGCCCAAGTAGGAGGCTTGGGATCCCTTACTGGAGCTAGTAAATTGCTGTATATATAAGGCTTTCCTGTTAATAGGTGGTGCTCCACCAGACTTGATAATAGAAAAGGAGCTATTCCTTCTTTCAGAAGCAAAAAGGGTTAAATGGTGAGGTTAGAAATCAGGTTTTTAAATAGTGTGTATAGAGGTTAAGAGTTATACATAATAAAAGTTACGTTTTAGTGTTTTACAGATAGAGAACTGATAGAGTTTAAGTTTGCCTATGGCAAAATAGTAAATATAGTGATCGCATTAAAGGCACATTCTGAATGTTTTGATTGCAAAAATAGAGATTGTATGTGGAGACAAAAGGTGTAAAGAAATCACTTGTGTAGACTGAAGAAATTACTGAAGAAGAGAACAAATGTTCCCAGGAATTAGTAGAACAGACATTGACAGCATAGTGATTCCGATATGCATCTTTCTCTTGTGTTTATTGTGTGGTTATTGTGGGAGGGTAATAATTGACCACAAAAAAGGGATTCCCGACAGCCCATTGGATCTATGTGTTCTAGATGGATAGGATGGTTCGATCTTGTCCGAGGGAGGAGGAACTATATAGGTGTAACAACACCATAGTGTATAGTGACTTATACTATTAGGGTGTTGAAGTGCCTTGTGAGCCAAACGTAAAGGACAGTACAATATCAGGAATGAGTCATGGGTAACTCATTGGGCAAAGAAAAGGGACCCCTTAAAGGAAGGACTGCTGTAACCATAGAAGAGGATAGAGAAGAGAAGGAGGAAGATAAAAGGGTTTTCTCACTATAGGCTTTGGCAGACATGAGCTGTTTCTCTCTCTCTCTTACAGCTTCAAATCCAGGGGCGGGTCTCTCTCCCCAGTAGGCGTGTCTCGCCTCACTGAAGACTGGTGACATCATCATTCTGTGTGAGCAGTGGAAGGGAGAGGATGTCACAACTCTGCAGACCTCCTGCAATGGTCAGTTCTCATGTCTGCAGAGCTGTCACCTCCCTCCACAAGCTCCTTGTAACCAGAACACCTGCATTGGTGTGAATAATTATACATACAGCCTGAAATGATGAAACAAATGTGAGCAAATCATTCTGCACCCCCTCTGTTATCAGGCAGGAGGTAAAGGGGGAGCAGAGTGTATAAGGCTGTGTTATATGGGGAAAGAAAGGTGAATCTAGCTGCTAGAGACTCAGTTATTGCTCAGATCCTTCACATAGAGCTGTCACTGTGAGAGAAGCAGAGAGAGCTCAATCAGCCTTTATTACACAGACACAACCAGCACAGAATGCTGAGGGAGCCAGTTTCACGTTCATTTCACACAGCTCAGAGGGGAATGCAGGCAGCCAATCACAGGACAGGAGGCGTGCCCCACAAAGGGAGCATGTCCCGACCAGGGCTGAACTAAATATCGGACAGCCAATCACAGCAAAGGGGGCGTGGTCTGAACTGAGGCTGCAGAAATAGCTCTAGACACACACAGATTAGTTCATAGCTGCTATACTAAATGATTTAGGTAATGCAAACAAATTGCAAAGGTGCTTATTTTTACTGTCCCCATCATCAAAGTTATGATCTTTGTAGCCAGAAAACCTCTTTAAGAACAGTCTGAAATTACTTAAGAGAGTGGGAATGACCAGATAGAATTGTCTGGATGAGGAAAAGTGTAAAAACTTTATAAAGGAACAAAGAGGTTGGATGTGTGACATTGACCTGTCTGAGGAGGCAGAAAAATGGGAGAAGGTGTCAAAGGAAGTATGGGAGGATGAATGCTAGATGGATGAGACTAGCATAGGCAATGTTGGACTGGGGTACCTAGGGCACACAGGTAAATTTTAGTCTAGGGGCCCACCAGCTGAGCTCCTTCTAGACCCACCGGTGGAATTTTCTGTCTATTTCAAGGATGTATATGCAGTTAAAAAACAACTCCATGTCCACCATGCTCAGGGGCCCACCCCTATGTCCCTGTGGGCCATTCCAAGCGTAAGCATAGGTGACCATGTACGAATGTTATAATGAGAATGAGGAAAAAAGAGAACATAAGAGAGATTGCATGTCATCTTTTATCAACATATAGGGCCTCATTTATGAAAACTAACTGTAAGACTGCCTTTGTTGCCCATAGCAACCAATCAGAGCTTAAATTTCATTTTTCCAGAGCAATTTAAGAAATGAAATCTGAGCTATTTCTATCCTCTCTAAAATCAATCGAAATTATCTCTCCACAATCACTTCTTTGTTTTTAAATGCATACAAGTTCCTTACATCTCATGGTACTTCCTTAAATATTGTTTGAACGCCAAATTTCATGCACTTAACATTAGTCTAGAATGCGCCTGATTTATGAACCTGCTTTACAGCGGGTTATAAATCAGGCGTATTCTAGTGCTAGGGCGACATTTCTGACTCAGGTATACACTAATACAGTAATGCACCTAGAAATGCTGTAGTAAAGCTATAAATCTATAGTTTCGCACATTACAAAGTGCTGTGGGCGCTATGTAATGCGCCTGATAATGGCGTGCGGCCCATTTAAAAATGTAGCAAACGGGTCTGCGCCTGATATCGGGCTGAAAAGATGGCAGATATCTGGCGCAGCCCCGTTCATAAATACCGCCCTTAATCTTAGATTCACACCTGCATCCTCTCCTAACCCAAACATTACAGTTTTAAAAGACTATTTCTTGAGTCCCACCACCTTCTTACATAATGAACCCAACCGTTTCTATATACTGTGTGCAACCTCACAATTTCAAAAAACATGCTTCTCAATCTTACTTTCCCCTGATGAACCACTATTCACTAGTGGGGAAACGTATCAGGATATGGGTTTATATTTTTAATAATTTTTCTTTTTTTTGTCACAGATATCCTTTTAGTTCAGGGAGAGTAGTAGGGAGAGCCTGCGCAGAGTGGGGGTGCCCTTTTCTGTGTGGTTCTTCTGCCAGATAGGTAGGATGAACTGCAGGCCCAACAAAATTCGTGGTGCTGGCCCTCATCCTTTGGTATGAACCCCTAATATTTACAATGTATTATAGACATAGGGAGCATTTATGGCACATGAATATTAAGATAATAAAATCATTATGGTTATAAGGATATAGAATATTATACTTTTATGCACCTGTGTTATTCAACGTACTGTTTACACAATTTGAGATACATCTATGTACTTGGTTATTCGTTTTGTTCAATATATGTTATATATGGGGCTTGTACATATAATTACATCTTGTGACATCAAATATAAATAGGATTTTGTTGGGCCTGCAGTTTATCTGGGGTTTGAATGTTCACCTCTGTTCTTTTTATAATATGTTTTTTAATCATGATATAAATAAAGAATATATTGTTAACTTTTGACTATATACTTTCTAGATGTGTTTTTCTTGTTTAGTGAAATTAATGGAGAGTGGTCAGATTAAGCGAACAGGCCATAATGACAAGAGGTCTAATCACTTGACTAAATCTGGACGTTTTTTGATATTTGCAGATAGGTAGGATGGTAGATCTTTTTTTACGGTGTCAGTACCTTTGGGATTGGAATATGATTACAAGACCCATTATCTACATCTGACTTGATGGAATTGCACCAATGGAGATGATACAGCCCAAACAATATCCACAGGATGTCACAAGAATTATTATAACAATGCTTTTTCCTGGCATGATAGGGTGTTCCAGTATTATATATTTATTAAGGCTGAGGTATATACTCCCCTAGTTCCGGTTTGGGTGCGTCCCCACGGCACAAGACAAATACCAGTCGGTTTTCGGGCCATGCACACGGCCGCAGGGGGACAGCTTTTCTCCGCGATTAGCGGAGAAAAGCCCTCCCCCTTCGCATAGACATGTTCATATTCCGTCCAAAAACCGGACTGAAGAATGAACATGCTCAATGGTTTTTGGACCGCCAGCGGTCTGAAAAACCGCCGGGCGGAAAACCCGTGCAGTGGGGACCGCACGGGTTTTCCATAGATGTCCCAGCCGGTTTGCAGACGATTTTCAAAAGCAAAAACTGTCTGTAAAACCGTCTGGGAACCCGTGCCGTGTGGACAAGGCCTTAGTGTTCTTGTGAACTGTTTTTTATTTGGTAATACCTGTTTGTACGATTTATTAGTTTCACTATCAGTAAAGTTATTTTTTGTAGTATTTATTTTAGTTAATAAGTCAATTGGACCACGACAAAAGCAGCATGAGACCTCTACTGTACATCTGTATGTCTCTGATTTACATCAGAATTGTGTATGAGCCCTGAGAAACAGGGGCCTCTGCAGTCTGAAAGATCACAGTACAGATTTACAGTAGTAGAATACTCTTCTGCAGGTGTTTAAGAACCCGTAGAGGGAGCTCATGGGTTATTTTACTCCCTATTTCTCCACCGGCTTACACAGACCCTTCACATCTGTGTAAGGGTCTGTTCACACGGCGTGTTGACTCTGTGTTGGATCCGTTTTTAGATGCGTGTTTGGATCCATGTTTTGCATTTTTCAGATCCAAAACGGATCCAACACGCCATGTGAACTTACCCTAATTGTTTCCCTTTGTAATAAAAACCAAGTTGCAGTGCCAGATCTGTCATACGATGGACACTAAGGATGCCTGATGGACCCCATAAACTAACAGTGAGTTCAGTTGGTTTCCACCGAGGTGTCTGTCATTGCCTGCGACAAGAGAAATGTATGGCTGGCTGTGGCTTTTCCATAGTAGACAGTTGATTGTGGGCAAACCACAGGATGTGGCTTAAGCATTTTTTGATCAAAACGTGTGAACTAAGAATCTCAAAGTTTTTTCATGTACTGAAGATAGCATAAACGCCCTTTAGAGGTTTCCATGTATTGTATAGCCCTTTTAGCTGATTATGTGCCACTGGTAATGGTATGTGTGTGTATATATATATATATATATATATATATATATTATATAATATATATATTATATATATATATATATATAATATAATATATGCCGCAACCATGCCAGTGGCACCCAGGTTCACATTGTGCTTTTCAGAAATGTTTTTTTTTGTGCAGAACTATACATTGTATTTGGCAAATATTGATTTTAATCTATATAGGGAGGAAGGGATGCCTCCATTTTGGTCTATTGCACCCCGCCCACCTCCACAGGCTGTTATATCAGTGCAGTATGCTTGCAAGGTTGGTGTTTTTTTATTTTTCTCTCTGGATTATGGAGGTCAATTGACCGAATGAGAAGTCTGAATTTGGCTCTATTGAGAGGCAAAGATAGAATAGGACAACCCACCTTGAGATCCCGTTGTAAGCCGGGGGTGGCTTAAGCATTTTTTGATCGAAACCTGTGAACTAAGAATTTCAAAGTTTTTTTCATGTATTGTAGATAACCACAGGATGTGACCCAATCAACTATTTGCTGCAGTAGTTGCATTTTGAAAGGGTTGTCACAAAAGAAAGTAAAAAAAAAGGTTAAAAAGTAAATTGATTCTGATAAGTTGTTTTGGGGGGTAGTGAATGATGAAGAGAGGCCTAAATGCCTTAAAAAACAAAACAAAATATGTATATTAACTAACCCATTACTGACACAGCCAGTTTTGACCTTTATGACATAGCCCCTTTTTTAAATCTGACCTATATCCCTTTATGTGGGAATAACTTTTTAATACTTTTACCTATCCATGTGATTTTGAAACTGTTTTCTTGTGACATATTGTGCTTTAAGTTAGTAATCAATTTTGGTCCGTATAATTCATTTACTTTTACTTATGAAAAATAATGTTTGTAAAAAAATTTAAAAAAAAAAATTTCCCATTTTAAAAAAATTTCCTGCGTGTAAGATAGAGTTATACCACACAAAAATTTGTTTATAACTTTTGTCTTTTTTTACTTTGGGAAATTTTTTTTGCATAAGGATTTTGGGGGGTTAAAAATTTTTAGTAGCAATTTTTTCAAATTTTCAAAAAAAATTTTGGAACACATTTTTTTTTTTTGGGGACCTTTCCCTTTTTTTAAGGGGGCTTTGTTGACCACTAAATCATTCTATTTAAAAAAACTTCACCACTTAAAGTATTCAAAATAACATCATTTAGGAATTTTGTTGGTACTTAAGATGTTTTACAGGAACTAAAACAAAATGGATATGAAGATTTTCAATTTTTATCCATGTTTTTTACTGGAACATAGTAGATGTTAATGCAACTTACTATTGATATTGAACTTAAAAAACACGACAAATTGTGGAAACTATACCACTTAAGAAATACAGTATATGTATGGGTATGGTTACTATATTGACCCCACAGGGGTGTTTTTTTGATTTTTGGAATTTTTGGATTTTTAAAGAAAAAACTTTTTTTATGATATGTTCCCCCTGAAAACTTCATTTTCAAAAGATATCCTGAAGAAAAGCACCTCAAAATTTGTTAGGAAATTTTTCCAAATCAATTACCCTTTTTTTTTGGGGGTAAAAAACCACTGTTTGGGTGGGTGCATGGGGGCCAAGGGAGTGAAAGGAATTGGGGTTTTGAAACCCGATTTTGTTGTACCTGCGCATTTTAAAGCCCCCAAAGTAACAGTACAGGTGAAACCTTCCAGAAGTCACCCTATTTTGGAAACAACATTTTAAATAGGATTATATTGTGCATTTTGAGCTTACATGTGTTTCACAGTTTTATGTAGCAAAAAGAAAACAAAAACAAAACAAAGCAATTCTGCTTTTTGGGTTTAATATTTACAGTGTTTGCCATGCAGTATAAATTACAGGATAATTTTACTACAAAGGTTGGCACAATTACAACAATATCAATATTATATATATATTTTTGTTTTACTCCTTTTACACAGCTTGAGGCTCATATTGCTCTGTATCGCTTTTTATCAAGGATTTTGAGAGGCGGGATAAAAAAATACAGCAATACTGGTAATGTTTTTATTTTTTACAGTGGTTACCATGTGGTATAAATGACATGGTAACTTTACTCAAGCGGTCAATATGATTACAGCAATACCAAATATTTTTTTTTATGTTCTACGACTTTAAGAACAAAAGAAAACACGTTTTTTTCATCTCCATAGTCTGAGAACCTTAACTTTTAATTTTTTTTTTCTGTATATGGAACTGTGTAGGGGTTTGGTTTTTGTGGGATGAGTTAACTTAATTTCATTTGTACCATTTTGGGTAACTCATGATTTTTTTATTTTAATCCGTTTTTAGTGAGGCAATATGAAGAAAATACAGCAAACACGGTAGTGTTTTTTATTTTTTACAGTACTCAAGTGCAGTATAAATGACATGTTAGTTTTACTCTGTGAGGGTGATACAATTACAGCGATACTCAATAAATTTAGTTTTTTTATTTAGCACATAAAAAATATTTTTGTTATGGAAAATTTTATGCATTTCTATATTCTGATAGCTATAATTTGTTCTTATTTTATGTTGATGGAACTTTGTAAGTTTTTTTTTTTTTGCAGGATGAATTAATATTTTCAGTGATACTATCCTGAGTTTCACATAACTAACTTTTTTATCCCATTTCATGTGCATCGGGATAAACAAAAACGTGCCATTTTTTTCTTTTATGGTATTTATTATGCGGGTTAAATAGTGTGATAGTTTTATAATCTAGGTTGTTAAGCAGCCGGCCATACAAAACATGTGCACTTTAAAAAAAAAAATTGTTTTCCATTAATAAGCATTTGTAATGGAGAAAGAGCGATGTGCATGTTTTACTTTGTTTTTTTAACTTTTTTTTTACACATTTTTTAATGGGGATAATAGACTCTGCATAGCTGAGATGACTGTACTGCAATTTATTATACTACTGTTGATCACCATGCCAAGCCCTGCCTTTGGGCATGGCCTGGCATGGTGATGTCACAGGCAGCCCAGAAGTCTTTGTTGGGCTTTTAGTTGTCATGACAACAAATGGAACCCCGCAAGCGCACAGCAGGATGGCAATGAAGACAAAGGTAGCCCTGGTGGCGTAACTAGAGAAGCCTGGGCCCCATAGCAAACTTTTGGATGGGCCAAGCTTTAGGTAGGCTATGGGAGGCCCATATAGGTAGGCAGGGTTTAGGTAGGCTATAAAGCCCCATATAGGTAGGTAGGGTTTTTAGGTAGGCTATGGGGGCCCATATAGGTAGGTTGGCAGGGTTTAGGTAGGCTATAGGGAGCCCATATAAGTAGGCAGGGTTTAGGTAGGCTATAGGGGGTACGTATAGGCAGTCAGAGTTTAGGTAGGCTAGAGGGCCCATATAGGTAGGCTATAGGGGGCCCATATAGGTAGGCAGAGTTTAGGTAGGCTATAGGGGGCCCATATAGGTAGGCAGGGTTTAGGTAGGCTATAGGGGGCCCATATAGGCAGACTGGGTTTAGGTAGACTATAGGGGGCCATATAGGTAGGCAGTGTTTAGGTAGGCTATAGGGGCCGCCCTTATAAGTAGGCAGGCAGGGTTGAGGTAGGCTATGGGGCCCCATATAGGTAGGCAGGCAGGGTTTAGGTAGGCTATATGGCCCCATACAGGTAGGCAGGGTTTAGGCTCCATTAGTGTAAAAATAAGAAAGAAATAACTCCCTCACCTGTCTCTCGTTCCCTTGATGCGACGAACTCCCAGACAGTTCTGTGTTTGCCGCAGGTGGCGCGGTGATATGAAGTCATCGCGCCACCTACGTCAGCACTGTGGGCCAGCGTCTGGTAGGGCTAAGGCCTTAGGCTTACTCGGCCGTCGGTACTCCACTGTGCTAAGACCGGGAAGTGCAGCCTTTGAACGCTCGGGACAGAGGGCCCAAGCGTTCAAAGGCAGGATGCATGTAGCCCCGCAGAGGCACTACCGGGATAGTAAAGGTACTATCAGCTGCTATGGGGCCTGCGTCTGCTACCCAGGTAGTTACGCTCTTGGTTAGCCCTTTTCCTCTATCAGTGCCTTTAGATGCACAATTGCAACAGACTTTGTCATCTAAGGGTTCAGAGTAAACTCCAGCTCTGGCCTTTAGCATGCACAGCTGGTTCAGTGCTGTTATCATGTGGGGTCTGCTTCTGAGCCACCACAATGTACAAATATGTCCCATGTCGGTAAGGGATTAAAATTATATGTACTAGCTTTCAAAACATGGGACATTATTCCAGAGATTTCTATATATGGAGACAGGAAGGAATCTTTGCAACACCTTCTCCCTCCCTTGGTTAAACTTGTTGTACACATGTCTTTTTTTTTAACCATACTATGTACATAAAATAGGGCCATTGGTATCTGAGGGTTTTGTCTCCCTCTGGATCAACTTTATAAGAATATTGGTTGCACATGATAGTCTTGTGTCTTTTTTTCAGCTTTATCAACCATGCTGTGCCAAATGAATATTACATATTAACAGAAACATATAATCTTACCTGGGTGTTCTGAGATCAGTATTGAACCAGTGATGTACTCATTCTGCAAATTCAGTTTGCAGCAGTTTCCTGATCTGGATGTAAGAGTTGGTCTTCTCCTTATCTATGATGTGATTGTTCAATATGAGGGATCAATATAAGTAGTCACTGGACATATATACACAGTCATAACATTAAAAGCACTTGTGTCCCAATCATGTCATCAAAACAGCTCTGAATTACTAATCCTTTGCTGCTAAATCCTTCATCACCTTCTGACATAGTAGGAACGAAATGCGTGTTGAGGTGCTCTATGCCTTTCTGGGGAATTGCATTGCTACAGTGGTGGCCAAAAGTATTGGCACCCCTGCAACTCTGTCAGATAATACTCAGTTTCTTCCTGAAAATGATTGCAATCACAAATTCTCTGGTATTATTATCTTCATTTAATTTGTGTTCAATGGAAAACCACAAAAAGAATTCTCATAAAGCCAAATTGGATATAATTCCACACCAAACATAAAAAAGAGGATGGACAAAAGTATTGGCAGTGTTTGAAAAATCATGTGATGCTTCTCTAATTTGTGTAATTAACAGCACCTGTTACCTGTGGCACCTAACAGGTGTTGGCAATAACTAAATCACACTTGCAGCCAGTTGACATGGATTAAAGTTGACTCAACCTCTGTCCTGTGTCCTTGTGTGGACCACATTGAGCATGGAGAAAAGAAAGAAGACTAAAGAACTGTCTGAGGACTTGAGAATCCAAATTGGGAGGAAGTATGAAATCCAGCTAATCATCCAAAGACTAAAGTTCCATGCTCCAAAGCCTGAATGTCCTGTTTAAACCAGTGCGCTGTCATCAAGAGTTAAAGCCCATGGCACTGTGGCTAACCTCCTAGATGTAAAGCCCATGGCACTGTGGCTAACCTCCCTAGATGTGGATGGAAAAGAAAAATTTACGAGAGATTTCAAGGCAAGATTGTGCGGATGGTGGATAAAGAACCTCGACTAACATCCAAACAAGTTCAAGCTGCCCTGCAGTCCGAGGGTACAACAGTGTCAACCCGTACTATCCGTCGGCGTCTGAATGAAAAGGGACTGTATGGTAGGATACCCAGGAAGACCCCACTTCTTACCCCGAGACATAAAAAAGCCAGGCTGGAGTTTGCCCAAACTTACCTGAGAAAGCCTAAAACGTTTTGGAAGAATGTTCTCTGGTCAGATGAGACAAAAGTAGAGCTTTTTGGGAAAAGGCATCAACATAGAGTTTACAGGAAAAAAAGAGGCATTCAAAGAAAAGAACACGGTCCCTACAGTCAAACATGGCGGAGGTTCCCTGATGTTTTGGGGTTGCTTTGTTGCCTCTGGCACTGGACTGCTTGATCGTGTGCATGGCATTATGAAGTCTGAAGACTACCAAAAAATTTTGCAGCATAATGTAGGGCCCAGTGTGAGAAAGCTGGGTCTCCCTCAGAGGTCATGGGTCTTCCAGCAGGACAATGACCCAAAACACACTTCAAAAAGCTCTAGAAAATGGTTTGAGAGAAAGCACTGGAGACTTCTAAAGTGGCCAGCAATGAGTCCAGACCTGAATCCCATAGAACACCTGTGGAGAGATCTCAAAATAGCAGTTTGGAGAAGGCACCCTTCAAATCTCAGGGACCTGGAGCAGTTTGCCAAAGAAGAATGGTCTAAAATTCCAGCAGAGCATAAACTTATTGATGGCTACCGGAAGCGGTTGTTCGCAGTTATTTTGGCTAAAGGTTGTGCTACCAAGTATTAGGCTGAGGGTGCAAATACTTTTGTCCGGACCATTTTTGGAGTTTTGCGTGAAATGATCAATGATTTGATTTTTTTTTCATTCTCTTTTGTGTTTTTTCATTGCAAACAAAATAAATGAATATATTAATACCAAAGAATTTGTGATTGCAATCATTTTCAGGAAGAAACTGAGTATTATCTGACAGAATTGCAGGGGTGCCAATACTTTTGGCCACCACTGTAGCATCTACCATATATATTCTGTATGTTGGCATCATTTTCTAAATGTCTTTTTATTTTTTTTATGACATTAGGGGGTTTTTAAATTTAGTATAAATTTTTCACATTTTCAAGAAAATTTGCAACATACATTTTTTTAGAGACCAGTCCAGATCTGATGTGGCTTTGAGGGGCCTGTATGTTAGACACCCCCATCAATTACTCCATCTAAGAAACTACACCCATTAAAGTATTCAAAACAGCATTTAGGAAGTTTGTTAACTCTTTAGGTGTCTCAAAGGAATTAAAGTAAAGTGGATGTGAAACTGTAAAATGTCCCTTTTTTTGCATATTTTAAATTTTAATCCATTATTTACTGGAAATTGCAACTCAATATTGATTACAAAGATTCTGCTATGTTTAGAGATATAGATATGTTTAGCGATATCCCATATGTGGTCCTAGTGCAGTATTTGACTAAACCATAAGCCTCAGAATAGGAGGAGCACCTACAGGATTTTGGGGTCTTAATTTCATTAGGATGCTTTTCAGGCATTATTACAGTTTTGCAGACACCCTAAGGTGCCAAATCTAAATAAACACCCCTAAAAGAGCACATTTGGGACACTACACTCCTCAAGGAATATATCCAGAAGTGTAGTGAGTATATTGACCCCACATGTGTTTCACAGATTTTTTCAGCTTTAAAAGGAACCTGTCACATAGGTTAGGGGCAAGCCTATGGTTTACATGACTCTCTTCTGGCTGAATACTCCAAAACTACAGCATCTTACAGAATAAGGGACACAGCGCTGGAAACAGCATGTCTGTCACTAGCTTGTGCTGTCCTCAGCAAGGGGGACATAACTTATGTGACAGGTTCTCTGTCAATGTGAAAATGGAACATTAAGGGGGGCATGTATGAAAACCGTCTTGGTCTAAGACTTTTCTTGTTGCCCTTAGCAACCAATCAGAGCATCCCTTTCATTTTGTCAGAGCATTATATGAAATGAAAGGGGTACGCTGGTTGCTATTGGCAACAAGGAAAGTCTTAGACCAAGACAGTTTTCATACACGTGGTCCTAATTGTCTATCCAATAATATGCAGTTTTAACACCCCAAAATTTGTTACACAATTTCTTTCACGTTTGGCAATAACCTATACATGGATGTATAAACTACTGTTTGGGAGCATGGCAGGGCGTTCAGGGGAGGGAGCGCTATTTGTCTTTTGGAAGGCAGATTTTGGATGGGCCATGTCACATTTGCAAAGCCCCCAAAGGTATCAGAACTGGTGAAACCTTCCAGAAGTCGTCCCATTTTGAAATCAACAACCCTCATGGATTTCATCTAGAGGTGTATTGTGCATTTTGGACCCACAGGTGTTTCACAGTTTTTTTTAGCATTTGGCCATGAAAATGGAAGAAAAAACAGTGATTCTGCCATTGTTTCTTAGGTTTCATCATGTAATTTATACCTCACGGTGAACGCTGTACAAATAACTTGGAGAGGAAAATGCTATCTAAGAGCAGTCTGTACAGTACAGAGAGTGAGCTGAAAATGGCATTCACAAGGCAATACAGTGAAATATATATAATATGGTCATGTGATTTTAGCAGCCAGTGAGAGCCCTACACCTCAGCGATGACAGTTTTGACACTTTTCTGTGCTCTGCACTGACTGGATGGCCGCCAAAAGTGAAGAAGGGTATTGGATGGTCACCAAAAGTGCAGAAAGCTGCTGAAAACGAAACTGAAAATGGCATGTCGAACTAGAACTAGAAGTTTACTGGAACAAACAGTAAAATGTTCGGTTCGAGTTCTAAAAATTTGAGAAGTTCTACTAGAACTTAACTTTTCTAGAACAGTTCAATCAACACTAGACAACAAATTCTGAAGTTACAGGTGTGTTTCCAGCTGGTCTAGCTGGTTTTGCCTTTAGCACCCGCATATATATACATATAGTAAAATAACACCTAGAAAGCCATATTGCTTAAGCTTGAAAGGGAAAATACAATAACATGCTTTACTGGGTATGAACTTAGCTGTGGGCATTTCCACATAGGTGTTCAGGCAAGGTGATTTATCTTCAGTGCATCTTTCATGTGGGAGGTTATGCCAATTCCAGGAAAGCTTTTTTAAAATGGTATGTTCAACTGTTGTATTTTTTGCATTTTTGATGTATAAAAAATGTCTGCAGCAAATCGCATTCTTTTTTAACCTCTTAAGGACCAAGCTTTTTTGTTCACTTTTTCATCATCACATAGGCACCATTTTTGGATACATATAATTTATGGATTCACATTTATTAACTCTATCATGGAGGACTGGAAACCCCCCCTAGTAATTCCGCCACATTTTCTTTGCATTTTAAATTTACACAATTCACCATTACCATTCAGTACAATTATGGCATTATCTTAATTATATGTTTGTTTCATTTTTTTTTTTACTTTTACACAACAAAAACACTTTTACAATAAAAATGTTTGTATGTCTCCATATTTTAAGCCCTATAACATTTTTTATTTTTCTGTTAACATCTGAATGAGGGCTTGTTTTTTGCACAATAACTTTGAGTTCTATTATGTTTCTTGGGAAAAAGCAGCAAATAAATACAATTTTGATTTTTTTTTTTTATGTTGTTCACCATGTAGGATAAATAATGTGATAATTGTGTGGTTTGGGTCATTAAAGCTGCAGCAATACCAATTATGTATAGGTTTTTTTTTTATTCCTTTTATTCTCTACAGGGATTTTATTAGGGAAAAATGGGAATTTATTTTTTTAACTTATCTGGGATTTCTTTTAATTTATGTCTTTCTTAATTTTTTTTTCATTATTGTTTGGTCCTGCTAGGGAACAGCAATTTGATTGCTGATATAATACACCACATTACTTTGGTATAAAGAAATGCCCTAAATGTTGGTATAATACTGCCAGGCATGCTATCAGGCCCTATCTCTGGCAAGGACTAAAAAGCATACACAGAACTCAGATCTGGGGTCTTAAATGAGATATTATTATTATTTATTTTAGAGCGCCATTGATTCCAGGGCGCTGTACATTCAAGAGGGTTAGAAACATAACATAAGTCAAACAAGTTCAATGCTGACAGTATGTGACAATCAGCTGGCACAGAGGGAGAGAGAAGCCTGCCCGCGAAGGCTTACAATCTACAAGGTTGGGGGAAAGAGACAGAAGGTGGGCATGACATGTTTGTGGAGGTGTGGTGACAGAAGGGGTACTATATTTATAGGCTATCATGAAGAGATGGTTTTCAGGTTGCTTTTGAAGCTGGTGAAAGTGGAGAAGAGTCTGATGTGTTTGGGCAGTGAGTTCCAGAGTGTGGGGAAGCATGGGAGAAATCTTGGAGATTGTTGTGTGAAAGCTGATAAGGGGAGAGCAGAGAAGAAGGGTTTTGTGAGGAGCGAGATTGCTGAGGGGGAGTATCTGGAGATTAGGGCAGAGATGTACGGAGGGGAGAGGTTATGAGAGCCTTGTAGGTCATGATTAGCAACTTGAAGTGAATTCGCTGGGCAATGGGTAGCCAGTGAAGGATTGGCAGAGGGGAGAGGCAGGGGAGTAGCGAGGAGAGAGGTGGATAAGACGGGCGGCAGAGTTGATGATGGATTGAAGAGGAGCAAGAGTGCTAGACGGGAGGCCACAGAGAAGGATGTTGCAGTAGTCTAGGCGGGAGATGACAAGGGCATGGACCAGCATTTTTGTAGTGTCAGGGTTGAGGAATGAGCGGATTCGTGAAATATTTTTCAGGTGGAGGCGGCAGGCGGAGGTGAGGGCTTGGATGTGTGGTTTGAAGGACAAAGCGGAGTCGAGGATTACCCCAAGGCAGCAGACTTGTGGGACTGGTGAGAGTGTGGAGCCGTTGACTGTAATAGAGAGATCAGGTGGAGGGATGAGTGGGAGGGTGGAAAGATAATGAAATTCCGTTTTCCCTCTACATTAAGTTTTTAGGAGACGGGAGGAGAAGAAAGAGGATATGGAGGACAGACAATCTGGGATCTTGGACAGTAAAGAGTTGATGTCAGGGCCAGAGATGTAAAGTTGGGTGTCATCAGCATACAGGTGGTATTGAAAGCCGTGTGATGCTATGAGCTGACCCAGGCCAAGAGTGTAGATAGAGAAGAGTAGTGGGCCCAGGACTGACCCTTGGGGGACAGATATCTGGCTACCATGTACACCCACCGGCTCCCTGGGGACATATCATGGGGGTGCCAACAGGGTGAGAGAAGGCACCTTCTTCCTTCCAAAACCACACATACAATGGTCACTGTTCAACGCGTAAAAAAACCTGTGGAACACCTGTCTGCCCAAATTGCGCAATACACCCCTAGATGAGATCCATGAGGGGTGTTGAATCCAAAATGGGCTGACTCCTGGAAAGTTTCACCTATTCTGCTACTTTGAGGGCTTTGTAAATGTAACGGACGCGCCTGCGACCACTGTCCCGGGCCGCAGGCGCGTCCGTGCCCCCGCTCCCAGCGGAGCCCCGTCCCGCACGTCGGGTTCGGGTCCCCCCCGTGGGCGCAGCCCCCGCCAGCGTCCACTTACCCCGCCACGCTCCTGCTCTGTCGGCTCTCAGCTCCCGGGGTGTTTGCTCCGCCCTAGGCGTTTCCGCCCGGCCTCTGAGATTTAAAGGGGAAGTGCAACCGGTAAATTGGTTATTGGGCCGGGCACTGCTCCTATTTAAGTCCCCCTCTTCCTGCCGGCCCTTGCCGGATCCTTTTGGGGTATATTCCATGGTGAAAGTGTTCCAGAGCGTTCCTGTCTTGCCTTCCCGTGTACGACTCCTTGCTTACGTTTTCCCGTCTACGAACCTTGCCGCCTGCCCCGACCTCCGGCTTGTCTACCGTCTACGAACCAGAGCCGCCTGTCCTGACCTCCTGCCTGTCCACGACCACGAGACTGCCTGCCGTTCCTGTACCCTGCACCCCTGGCCGCCACTGCAGGCAAGCCCCGTCTCAGTGTGTAGTGACTGGTGGACACCCGTCCGCAGCAAGACCATCCCGCTTTGCGGCGGGCTCTGGTGAAAACCGGGTCCCACTTAGACTCCACTCCCTGGTGTGGGCTTACGCCATCGTCTGCGGTGGTCCAGTGGATCCACCTCCAGACCGTAACAGTAAATACGACATGTCACCCACCAAAATCTGCATTCCAAAAGCCAAATAGCGCTCCCTCCCTTGTATGCTCTGCCATGCGCCAAAAAATCAGTTTACACCCACATTTAGGGTATTACCAAACTTGGAAAGAATTGGGTAACAAATTGCTGCTTTTTTTTCTAGGATCCCTTGTAAAAATGAAACATTTTCAGCTAAATTTGCAAATTGTTGGGAAAAAAAAAATGTTTCATTTTCACAACGTAATGCTAAAAAAAATGTATGAAACACCTGTGGGCCGATATTCTCACTACAACCCTGAATATATTCCTTAAGAAGTTTAGTTTCCAATATGGAGTGTTTTTAGGGGTGCTTTTTAAGTAAGGGTGTCCACAAACCTGGAATGGCACCTAAAGAAAATTGTGATGAAAATGAGACCCCATTAAGGGTCCAGTAGGTGCTCTTTCTATTCTGAGGCTTGTGGTTCAGCCAAATAGCACACTAGGGATATCTCTAAAAACATTGATGTTGAGTTGCATTTCTCTGTTATCATCTACCATATTCCAGTGCATAATGAATAAATATTGAAAATCTGCAAAAAAAGTGAAATTGTGAAATTTAATTTGCTTTAATTTCTGTGAAACACCTAATGGGTTAATAAACTTCCTGAATCCTGTTTTAAATACTTTAAGGGGTCTAGTTTCTTAGATGGGGTCATTTATGGGAGTATCTAACATACAGGCCCCTCAGAGCCATGCCAGAACTGGACTGGTCCTTAAAAAAAAATCTATGTTGAAAATATAAAAAATTACTACTGAATTTCTAAGCCTCCTAATGTCGTAAAAAAATACAAAGACATTCAAAAAATTATGCCATCCTACAGTAGACATATGGTAAATGCTCGTTTTAAACTATTTTGAGTGGAGTAACTATCTGTCTTACATGCAGAAATTTTTCAACTTTTCTAAATTTTCACTATATTTTGATATTTTTCACAAATAAACAAGGATTGTATGGACCAAATTTCTTACTAACTTAAACCTCACATCTATTCACACATTTATCTTCATGTTTTTTTTTTTTTGCAAGGAGACTTTGTCATGCATGTTTTGCCTGTGTCTTTAAATATGTTCTAAAAAAACGCATGTTATTTGCATCATGTCACATGAAAAATGTGTTCTGACACGTCATTGTTTTGATTTCTTTTAAATATTTTTTATTGAGTGTCTGTTTTTAAGTCATTATTAAGGGTGCTTACCCGAAACGCGTTGACTCTGTCTGTCGTGTCTGGATTTTAATGATTTGATACAATAAAGAAGATTATTTTATTTATCCAATGGTGCTGGATCTTTTCCGCCATCCATGCAGACTTCTTGTCTCTAGTTCACAGGCTGGGGCCTCCCAGCCAGACCCGTGCACCTGCTGGCTGTCCACAATCTATTATTCATTCAGGTGAGCTGGACTTTGTGTGTCTTGACTAAAGTACAATGTGTCATGAGAAAATAATCTCTGAATCACATGGATAAGTAAAAATTTTAAAAAGTTAGTCTCTCAGAAAGTGAGTGTGACACATGTCAGATTTAAAAAATGAGGCTCTGTCAGGAAGGTCAAAACTGGCTTCAGTGGTAAGGGGTTAATGGGGTCCAGGAGCTAGTAGTAAAATTGGCAGTAAAATCAGCAGTAAATCAAGCAACAAAATATGCACCGAAATTCACAGAAGATCTGCCCTATGTGAACATACACTAACTTCTTGAGACAGAACAACATAAGGAACTCCGAACTAAAGCTCTTTTTCAGAAGTCACGATCCTTTAAAGAGTTACATTTCTCACAGGAAGACTCAAAGTGGTGTTTCCACTAGACCTTCTCAGGTCTGCAGGTTGCTACGAGCTGACCATCTCAGAGAATGCGAGCTCCGAATATAGCTGAGCATACTCACTCAGCTATGCTTGGAACTCCTGTAGGAATGAATGGGGAGGACACCCACAGGTGCTGTCATACTCATTCTCTGAGATGGTCAGCTCATAGCTAGCTATGAGCTGACCTTGCAGTGCTGAAAAGTGTTAGTGGAAACACTCATTTAAATTTTCTTATGTCTTGTTTCCACTACTCAACTTGGTACCTTACTGAAGACCTTAGGGGCTCTTTACTAAAATTTAAGAAGGTGGGATGCTTTATTGCAGACCATTGTTTCTTCATAGGGCTATTATAATGGGAGATGAAAGAACCCATTGAATTCCTTATGTGTCTTTTCCTTATGTATCTGAGGCATGGTTCTAGAACAGACCTGGGCATTATACGGCATACGGGCCGCATCTGGCCAGCCAGACAGCCGGATGCGGCCGGGTAGTGCTAAGAGACTGCGGCGGGCCGTCAACGCTACTATTGATATGCCTGGTATTAGATTGGGCAGCAGCGCGTTGAAGTGATCTCATCGTGCCGCTGCGTCTCTTTGGCTGCACAGCTGTCATAGACTGTGCGGCCAAGGAGCTGCAGGAGGAGTGTCCCGGTGCTGATGACGTGATGACGTCACGCCGCCAGTGTCGGACTGAAGAGGAGCACGCCCGGCCGGGAAGCAAATAAGGTGAGTATTAGTGTTGTTATTTTTAATTTTGGTTACCTGCCCGAGGGGAGGGGAGCTTTAGATACCTGCCCGAGGGGAGCATTATCTATATACCTGCCCGAGGAGAGCACTATTTATATACCTGCCTGTGAGGGGAGCATTATCTATATACCTGCCTGAGAGGAGAGCTTTATATACCTGCCAGTGAGGGGAGCATTATTTATATAACTGCCTGAGAGGGAAGATATATATAACTCCCAGAGTGGAGCAGTATATATATATCTGCCTGTGAGGGGAGCATTATCTTTATACCTGCCTGTGAGGGGAGCTTTATCTATATACTTGCCTGAGAGGGGAGCTATCTCTATATATCAGCCTGAGAGGGGAGCGATATCTATATACCTGCCTGAGGGGACGTATATCTATATACCTGCCTGTGAGGGGAGCATTATCTATAAACCTGCCTGTGAGGGGAGAATTATCTATATACCTGTCTGTGAGGGAAGCATTATCTATATACCTGCCTGATAGGACAGCATTATCTATATACCTGCCTGTGAGGGGAGCATTATCTATATACCTGCCTGTGAGGGGAGCATTATCTATATACCTGCGTGAGAGGGGAGCTTTATATAATTGCCCAAGGGGAGCATTATCTATATACCTGAATGTGAAGGGAGCAGTATCTATATACCTGCCTGTGAGGGGAGCATTATCTATATACCTGCCTGTGAGGGGAGCATTATCTATATACCTGCCTGTGAGGGGAGCATTATCTATTTACCTGCATCTGAAGGGAGCTTTATCTATATACCTTCCTGAGAGGGGAGCTATATCTATATACCTTCCTGAGAGGGGAGCTATCTCTATATACCTGCCTGAGAGGGGAACTATATCTATTTACCTGCCTGAGGGGACATATATCTATATACCTGGCTGCCAGAGGTGGATTATATCTATATACCTGCCTTACTGAGGGGACATATCACTATATACCTGCTTTACTGAGGGGACATATATCTATATACCTGCCTTACTGAGGGGAGTTTTATATACCTGCATTCCAGACGGAAGTTATATATACCTGCCTTAATGAGAGTACAGAGTAAGTTGCCACAAAAATAAACCCCGAAAACAAATTCTTCCCCATTCACCCTGTTTTTTTTTTGTTTTTTTTAAATTAGTCCAGCCCTCTAAAACCATCCCACTTTCTCATGTGGCCCCATGGGAAAATTAATTGCCCACCCCTGTTATAGAACATGGTGCTGCCTGATTTTACAACTGTATGTTTTATTAATTCTGATTTTTTATTGATGTGCTGAATTACTTCATACATTTTTTTCTTGTGTTTATTGTACTACAACAAAAGAGTAAATTGTTTTACAAAAAACAACATACACTTACACTCTTTGTTCTGTGTCAAGGTGCACTATCATCCTGAAAAATGAATTCATCGTCACCAAACCCACTATCTA
Source organism: Phyllomedusa bahiana (assembly GCA_025379985.1). Taxonomy (NCBI): domain Eukaryota; kingdom Metazoa; phylum Chordata; class Amphibia; order Anura; family Hylidae; genus Phyllomedusa; species Phyllomedusa bahiana. The sequence continues at coordinate 76,461 of JAODAL010003507.1, forward strand.
TTAATAGAGTAAGAAACGTTTCCAAAATGTCTCTATTTACCTAAATATCATAGTTACATAGTTACATAGTTAGTACGGTTGAAAGAAGACACGTGTCCATCAAGTTCAACCAAGGGTGGGGAAAATGTGGGTGAAGGGAGAGAGACAAGGACATTAAGCCCAGCCTCACCACTGGTTAATGCCCTGGAACCCACAAGGCAAGAACCAATCTGCTCCAGTGGAGACCCTATCTCTGACCCCAGAGCCTCCACCAGCCAGGATCCAGAATTTTACATAGCTACATACGAATTAATATTCTTTAGTTCCAGGTAGGTATCTAAGCCTTTCTTGAAACTCTCTACAGTTTCTGCTGTGACCAGCTCCTCAGGCAGGCTATTCCACAGATTCACAGTTCTTACAGTGAAGAACGCTTTTCTCCTCCATACTTTTTGTAGGCACCATTTATATATTTATATAAATTAATCATGTCCCTCTGAAGCCGTCTTTTCTCAAGACTAAATAAGTTCAATTCTACTAACCTCTCCTCATAACTAAGATGCTCCATTAAACTTATAAGTTTGGTAGCTCGTCTTTGCACTCTCTCTAGCTCCATTACATCTCTTCTATAAACGGGGGCCCAGACTGAACAGCATATTCTAAGTGAGGACGCACCAATGCTTTGTACAGCGGTAGAAGTACATACTAGTCCCGCGACTACATGCCTCTGTTAATACACGCCAATATCTTACTTGCCCTATAGGCAGCTGATTGACATTGCATGCTGTTCTGTAGTCTATGATCTACAAGAACGACCAGATCTTTTTCAACAAGCGATTCTCCAAGTTTTTCTTCCCCTAGGACATATGATGCCTGTAGATTATTTCTACCCAGAAGCAGAACCTTACATTTATCCACATTGAACCCAATTTGCCAAGTGGATGCCCAAGCACTCAGTGTGTCCAGGTCTGCTTGCAATTTATGAGTATCTTCCATAGATTGCACTACCCAGCATAGCTTGGTGTCATCTGCAAAAATCGAAACTGTGCTATTGATCCCTTCCACTATATTGTTAATAAATACATTAAATAAGAGAGGACCCAATACTGAGCCCTGCGGCACACCACTCACAACCGGGGACCACTCAGAGTAGGAGTCATTTACCACCACTCTCTGAGTACGATCCAACAGCCAGTTTTTAGTCCAATTACACACTGTTATCTCTAACCCAATGGATTCTAATTTACCTAACAAACGCTTATGCGAAAAAGTGTCAAATGCCTTTGCAAAGTCTAAAAACACAATTTTCACAGCTGCCCCGCTATCCAGAATTCTACTCACCTCTTCATAAAAACAGATCAGATTGGTCTGACAGCTTCTGTCCTTAGGAAATCCATGCTGGCAATCACTAATAATATTGTATTTGTCAACATACTCCTGTATATAGTCCCTTATGAGCCCCTCAAAAAATTTTCCCACAACAGATGTTAAACTTACTGGTCTATAATTACCTACGCAAGACTTGGAGCCTTTTTGAAGATGGAAACTAAATTTGCCTTGCGCCAGTCTCCTGGTACTATACCAGTCACCAGGGAATCTCTAAGTATCATGTACAGGGGCACAGAGATAACCGAGCTGAGCCCTTTAAGAACTCTTGGGTGTATGCCATCAGGGCCTGGAGCCTTGTTCACATTCAGTTTATTTAACTTGGCTTTGACTTTTTCTACACTGAGACAATTAATTATAGCAGATGAAGTATTAACAGTACTGGCACCACCTACATCTGCACTTGGCCCACCTCCATCAATTACTTTCTCATTGATAGTATATACTGAGCAGAAGAACCTATTTAGTACCTCTATCTTCTATTGGTCCCCAGTGACCAGCACCCCATCACAGGTTTTTAAGGGTCCTACTTGCTCTGACTTTGGTTTTTGGCATTTATATGCTTAAAGAATTTCTTGGGGTTAGTCTTGCTGTCCTTGGCCACCTGCCTTTCATTTTGAATTTTAGCTGCTTTTATCACTTTTTACAGATTTTATTAAGCTCTCTGTAATTTTCAAAGGCTGATGCCGAGCCCTCTGACTTATATTTTTTAAATGCCCTTTTTTTTATTGTTTATTGCCCTCTTAACAGAAGGTAGAAGCCATGTTGGTTTTAGTTTTAGTCGCCTATACTTGTTACCCATAGGAATATATTTTGCAATAAATTTCCCCAAAGTATATTTAAAGCTCTCCCATTTGGCTTCTATATCACTATTTGCTAATAGCTGCTCCCAGTCTAGGTCCTGTATTGCGTCCCTCAATAAGGAAAATTTGGCCCTTTTAAAATGAAATGTTTTTGCCTTCCCGCTCTGTTTTTCTTTTTTCCAGTTTACGCTAAAATGAATTATATCGGGGTCACTGTTACCAAGATTTTCAGAAACTGTGACCGCTCCGACAAGTTCTGCTTTGTTAGAAATGACCAGATCCAACAGAGCATCACTTCTAGTGGATTCCTCCACAAACTGCCCGATAAAATTATCCTCTAACAGATTGAGGAACTTCCTCCCCTTTTCCGTTGATGCAGAACCGTGACCCCAGTCAATGCCTGGGAAATGAAAGTCACCCATTATTATCACTGTACCTGCCTGTGCTACCCGCACCATTTGATTATGCATCTGTTCTTCTATCTCCTCAGTAATGTTCGGGGGTCTATAGATTACACCAAAAATAATATTGTCTGCATTAACCCCCCCTTGTATTTCCACCCACAATGTTTCCACATCATTAGCTACTCCGCCCTGTATTACCTCTTTCACATTTGCCTTCATATCACTCCTTACATACAGACACACTCCTCCTCCCCTCCTGTTCGCTCTGTCTTTCCTAAATAGATTAAAACCTTGAAGGTTGACCGCCTAATCATGCGAGGAGTCCAGCCATGTTTCAGCAACACCTACCACATCAATCAGCTCCTCTACAACTAGCGCCTCAAGTTCCCCCATTTTGGTTGCAAGACTTCTAGCATTTGAGAATAGACATTTTAAGGTCCCTTCCAGTTTTACACTTTCCGTCAACGGTTTGGGATTGTATATAACATGTTCATTAGATGGCATGGGATCTTACATTACCCGATCAGTAGACAGCATGGGATTAAATGTTACCTGTTCAGATGACGGCATTCAATTAAACATCTCTCCTTCGGTAGATGGCATGGGATTATACATTACCCTTCCAGATGATGGCATGGGGTTATACATTATACAGCTATTGAGATAATGACTGTCATCTCCCTGGTCCTTTAGCTAATATATCCTATATATAGTTGGGAAATATGAGTGTTTTCTTCCGGCTAATTATCGTTATACATGTCATTTAAACAGCCCCAGACAAATTCTGCGGCATTGTCTGCCTGGACAATGTAAATTAATTTTAATTCATCTGATTTCAAACATTGTTTTTTGTTTTCTTGTGCATTTTACATTTTCAAGCCATATTTCTCTGAATTTTCTATTCCAAGGTGTTGACGTCTTCCTTGGTCTATCAGTATGTATTTTCCTTTTATCACATTTCCGTTTGTTTTTATTTCCACCAATTTTTCCACATAACTGACTGGGAACATTTGTTTCTACACTCTGTGCCCAATTTCATCTTATTCAGGTCTGTTCACCCAGTGTTTTGGATCCGATTTTGAATTCGAAAATCACATCCAAAAGTGCTGCATCAATCGCAATTTAAAACCCCAAAACCAACACACATCCAAAAACCCTGGTGTTTTTGTTTTATGCGTTTTGGCCTTTCAGGGAGGAACGCAACCCCATATTTTTAAAAAAGGGCTTTCCGCTGCGTCCTTTTGGAAACAAGAATTTTACACGTCAATTCTTTGAACGGATCCGAAAAAACGCCCAAATAAAACACACAAACGGTGAACACTTTTTCTTAACCCGATCCCCAAATTTTTTATGAAAGCAATATTAAAACACACTTTCCATTTTTTAATCGTGTTTAGCTCTGTTTAAAGGTCTGGGAAAAACATCCAAACACCATCTAAAAACCTTTTGTAAACCCGGGAAATCAACATTCCCGCGTGGAAAAAACCCTAAAAGTGATGACTAATGGCCCCCAGTACAATGTAGTCACAAAAGAATTTTAATTAAAACCCCTTTTAAAGATCAGGCCTTTTTTTAGGGATTTGTTTTTTTTCTTTTTTCCCCTTTCCCTTTACAAAAAAACCAAAAAACTTTTTAATTTTTTTTATTTTTACATAATGTGGCTTGTTCTTTGCATAAAAAGAAAGCACTTTTTTAAAGGGTTTCCTTGACTTTAAAAATAAAATGCAAATGGGGAAAAAGAAAAAAAATTCTGCAAAACCCCCAACAGTAAAAACGGGTTTTCCCTTTTTTGACAAATCTTTTGTTGGGTTTCCCCTGGGTTTCTTTTTAAAAAGCTTGAAGGTCTTTTAAGCACTTTCTCTTTTTAAAATGTAGAATTTATTTTTTGTTTTTTAGACTTGGCCCGGGATTTGTAATAAAAATGTAAAATTTCAGGATTATTCCCCTTTTTTTTTTTTCCTCCCAAAATTGAATGAACCAGTGGGCGGGACTGGGGGTTTGGGGGGGGGCCCCCCAGAGGAAAATTTTCTTGGGGGCCCACCCTACTGTAAAAGGGGAAAAAAATTTCAGGGCCCCTTGGACATAAAAGCGCCCCCTTTTTTAACCCAACAAAAAAAATACATTGGGGCAAAACAGGGAAATGTATTTGTAATACAATTTTTCAAGTTTTGCACCACATTTGTCCCTTTTAAAAAATCAAGGGCACATGGCAAAATAGCTCCCTCCATATTTCCCCCCCCGGCCCACATAAATATCCCCCTCCAAAGTTTTCCCCTTTGGCAACCCCCAACCTTTACCACCTTTTTAAAAAAAAACAAACCCCAAGACAGTAAAATGGAAAAATCCTATCCCCAAAGGGGCGTTTCCCCCTCTTACAATCAGGGACCATGTACGCTGCCACTATACTCGGTGAATAACCTACAAACTGCCTTGGAAAAAAGATGCAGACACCGCTCAGGTATAACCTAAACACCGCCATAAGAGACCAAAAGGGGTCCAACCCACTCGGGTATAACCACAATTAGATTGGGCGCATTTCAAAAATTCGATTGGTTTTTTCGCCGAATTTCCCGACAAAATTATTTTCGTCCGAATTACTTCGGACAACACGTTAAAAAAAGCTTTTTCCCCAGGAACAAAACCTCAAGTGTGTGAACGTTGTGCCATGTTAAAATATCGGGGGAGCTGGTTTGGTTTCATACAATTTTGGGTTTTTTTGTATGACACCTATGTGTCCCGCTCTTAAACCTTCCTAAAAATTCCCTGGGCACTTAAGAGGAAAAACTGCCCAAAAAAAACGAAGCACAATGTAGCCTGAAAAAGTAAGCCAGCGAAAGCGGGAAAAAAACAAGCGAGAGCTCGGGTGGCAACATTAGTGACAGAGTGTGGGGGTGACGGGGGCGCCACAGAGCATCAGGTCAAGGGGCACAATGACATTCTGGAGTGGCAAAAAAGGGTAGGCCACAAGTGGGACAATGACCAGTTGGGTTTTCGGCAGGCCCCCAGCGCTGAGGTAGACAGTGGCACAAGACATTCGGGGTGGCAAAAACGGGTGGCCCCAAGTGGCACAATGAAATTGGAGGGCCGGCAGCAGCACGCTGAGGTCGACGGGGCACAATGACATTTGGAGGTGGCAAAACGTAGTAGGGGCCCCAGAGTGGAACAATACAAGAGTGGGGGTGACGGTGGCACAGCATGGGGGTGAAATGGCACAATGACATTCTGGGGGGTGGGAAAAAAGGAGTAGGCCACAAAGTGGCACAAAGACACAGTGTGGAGGTCAGGGGAGCGCAGCTAGGTCAGACAGTGGAAAAATGACCAGTGTGTAGGTTAAGGCAGCAGCCACAGCAGCAGCATGAGGGCAGACGTGGGAAATGAATTCTGGGGGTGGGAAAAAAAAAGGGTAGGCCCCAGATTGGGACAAGCACAGTGGGGATACATGCACCACAACACACAGCCTGAGGGGCATAGAGTGCACAAATGACAGAGCGGGGGGGTGAACACAGCAGCAGAGGTCAAGAGTGGCCAATGACAGAGTGTGGGGTGGGTGGCAATACCCGTCCCTGTAAAGATGGGGGTAGCTGATGGAAAAGGCAGCAGATTGGGCATCAGGGGGTGGCGGATCAGAATAGTGACTGAGGAAAGGGATTTGAAACCCCGATCATTTCTCACAGTTTGGGTGAGGCGTCATGGCTGAGAGTTGATCTAAGGCATTGGTGTGTGGAAATCCTGGGCCCCTCCTGATTCATCTTGACAAAGGTCGTGTTCCCCATTTCCCGTGGACAAAGCGGTTCTCCTTGGGTAACGATGGCCCCCCCCACTAACCCCGCTCTGATGAAAAACTACGGGGCCGGGCAGGGGCAGCTTCCCCCTGCAAACTCCAAGTTGCAGCCACACATCCGTTTTGGCTGCCCAGTAGTCCAGGGGATCTTCAACGGGGGGGGCAAGTGCTGTCCAAGTAGGCTCCCCTGTTGGTTCGGGTTGTCCGGGGTCTGCTGCGGGGGACTGCCCCCTCACTTTGGCGGTTAAAGGAAGTCTCTCAGGACTCCAGCTTGGGTTGCTGCGATGGAGTGGTATGCTCCACCCCCCCCACCTTTCCCCCACACCGGGGCATATAGTGAGCGCGAAGAACCCCCCCGGTCAGCCCTGTCGGGAGGACATGCCGCATATGGGCAGCGGCCCAAACTGACTACGGGGGTTTTTTCCCTATAGTATTGATTTGTCCTCCTTCTCACAGCGGGGGAAAAGGCCCCCATTTTGGACCGGTAAGGGGGGCCAAAGGTGAAAAGGGGAAACATCCCTCTGCCCATGGTGACTATTCCTGCACTAGCCAGGCAAAACAGCTTTCGCGGGCCATCTCACAATGACTCGAGGGTCCTCCCATTCCACTTATAAATGCCCCGGTCTTGCGGGGGCATTGCCCCGTCTTTCCCATCTCCCTCTACAAACCTCCACTGCCCGCCCCCCTCTCTTGTCACCTGGGGAAAAAAATCCCCTCATTTCACCAGACCAAAGCTTTTTGCTCCATTTTTCTATCTCCTCCTCCTCCATTTCTGTCCCCAACCGGACTCATTTGTGGCAGTGAGATGAGTCGCCACGTCTTCAGTCCCTGCCCATAGACAGATTTTTCAGAATCTTTCCAGGACATGAAGAAGTGGGAAATATCGTTATTCATCCGTACATGTCCTGGAGAACTCGATCATATAACGTGGCCTCCTCGGAATGGCCCATCAAAACGGCAGGTGTCACGCATGAGTGCCACTGGCTGACATCAAAAGTTACACAGGGGAGTACTCTGTCAGATGGATCATCAAAAAATCGTTTAATGGCCTTTCCTCCTGTTATCAGTCCGGTCAAAATGTAGCTGCTGGAATTCCAACTGGTGGAAACCGCACATATCAGAGTGTGTTGGGGGAGGGGCCGTTCTGCCGCTGCAATTCGCGAGGAGGGTTGTTTCTGGCTTTGTAGGAATGGATGAAGTGCGAATGCCACAGTTTTCCTGGCCATTTTCAGAATTTTCTGAGATCGGTGGAAGATTCAGGACCTTTTCACAACCAGATTGAAACACATGCGCCATGCAGGGCGCATGGACATCCTCTCGGTGCAGCGCGGACACCATGTTACTCCCAATTGTCAGTCACCATGGCTTTCGATTTGAGTTGGGCGGAGAAAGACACACATTGATTTCTTGATGCATGAGCAGGGCAGTTCCTCCCTGTGTGACTTCAGTTCGCCGAAGCAGAGCAGGTGTAGAAACTGTGTGACCACCGGCTGTGCCTTACACATTTGGTATGATGGAGCTGAGTACTTTTGAAGGCTGATGATGATGGTGGTTGTGGAGGAGAAAATAGGCGGACATTGGCGCTAGGAGCCGCAGTTTGACAAAACGTGGAGGAGAAAGCGGCGTCTCCTGGCCAATTGTTGGACTGTGGCCGGGGCAGGAAGCTCATTCACCCAGTGGGCGTAATGGACAAGACATGTTACTGGCCCTGACCGTTAGTTACAAGCTCAGTTGTCAGTGCTGCCGTGCACTGTGGAAACAAGATACGGTAAGCTCAAGGACTGGCCCCCTTCTGTCCTACATATTTATGAGTTGCTGGTACTGACCTTTCTGTGGAAAAAGAAATTACAGCTTGGAACTCTCCATATGGTCGGCACAAGCCATTAGTTATACTGAATACGGTGCTGAGTTCACCATTTGAAAAGGAGGGACTGCAGTACCAACAACTTGGACCAGGGTGCTCGGTCAGCTTCTGGCCACCTTAGGATGGTTGGAGCCATTTCTGTTGTTCTCTTTGCTATCGCACTCGCTGAACGAGTGGCGCTAATGAGAAGGCAATGGAGCTAGGAGAATCTGGTCGGGGAGATGATGTCAAAGAGAAAACAGTTCCCTTTGCAGAGAAGGTGGAGCATTGGACTGGCTGCAATGGCATGCGTGCCACTAGGCGCTGCTGATGCTGTTGCTGCGGCGGCAGGATGACCACCACATATGAGCACGTTTCTCCAGGCCACTGGATGGTGATGCTGCATGTGTTGACGCAGGGCCGTTGGTGTAAACGTTAGCTCCCTGGCCACTCTTCACTTTTGCCACAGATTCAACAATATACCCATATTCGGCTACTCCGGTGTCTTAGCAAATAACTGCCCACACTGCCGAGTTATTGGATTTTACCGCCAACGCTCCGAACTGTGTGACTACTACCGCCCGCTGACTCCTGAGCGCCTGTTGCCGCTACTTTCTTGACCTGACGAAGCGGAGAGTTCTTTTTTTTCACCCGTGGCGTTGGCTCCAACCTCACACTGCTGCTATCCTGCTGGACTAAGGCCACACAACCCCCACTTTATGCGCTGCGCGGCTGTCTGAGCGCAAGCTGACGCCCTACTTCTCTACGATCGATGATGCCCTTGCTCACCCGGCTCCCAAGTGCGGGGTCGGCTACATCATCATTATTTGTGTTTCATCGGTCACTGCTGTCCTCATCACCGGTTCTTGGTATGCAGAAGGCTGCCCCTCACAACATGACCCTCCCATGCACTCTCACATCTATATTTGCCGCCTACTGCAAGAAGCAGGGATATTGGGCCCCCCATTTCTTAGCTGCCAAAGTAGTGGCGCTCTAGAGCCCAGACCACATAGTAGGATCTCTGGGCTGAGGGAAACCGGATGGGACAAGAGGCGGGTTGAGGTAACAGGTGAGGGCAGCTGACCCGCTCCCGCGGCATGCCAACTAAGGGTTGTGTTGATGTTCCACCGACTCTTTGTCTGGGGTTGTCAGATGTCTCTGGGAAGGAGTGGGTATGACCTAGTCAACCAGATCAAGACCCTTGGGTTGTGTCAGCACACAGCCGCTAGATGACAGCGGCAGTTGTGGCCTCACGAGTGACCCTGCTGCGAAGTCACCTTGCTGTGCGGCGACCTGTGCCTGTGCTCCTGGAATGTTTGTGCCACTGCCCACTGCAGGTGAAGAGCTGCCCACCCTCTCTGTCTGACATAACGTTTGTTCATAAAACGTTACAGATACGTTTGGATGTAGATATCTGTATATGTAAATACACTCCATGTATTTGACTCCAATTAACAGTAACAAGCCTTGGGTTAAACCTTGGATATAAATTGTGTCACACAAATGGCCAGGAAAAATTTACTTGTATGTGGCGTTAAAAACACTGTGTATTTTACTGAATGTAAAGCACAATCAGCTTAATTAACCTTCGGATATGTGAATTTTGCTACAGGCTAAATTGCTTCTTTGGCGGTGAAAAGAAGATTTTCTTTTTGTGACCACAACAGCAGAAACAACGCTTAATTACCCCTGGATGTAAATTGATTGCAAAAGAATTGAGAACCAAAATCTACCAGCTTTGTAGCAGTGTTACAATGGCGGTGTATTTTACGGTCACAGCAAGATGAAAAACTTGTTAGTTTTAACCTTAGGTTATGTTTTATGCTACAGGAAATATTTATTTTTTGGGCGGTTTGAAAAGACGGTTTCATTTAGTCACCACAACAGCAAGAATATCGCTTAATTAACCCCTGGATGTAAATTGCGCAAAAGAATTGAGCATCAAAAACTGCCAGCTTTGTAGATGACTCGTTACAATGGCGTGTACTTTACAATTAACAGCAGAGAAAAAACTTGTAATTAACCTTCGGATATGAATTATGCTACAGGAAAAATTTATTTTTTGGCTTTGAAAAAAGACGGGTTTCTTTTAGTCACAAACAACTGAAGAACAAGCTTAATTAACCCCTGGATGTAATTGGGCAAAAGAATTGAGCAAACAAAAATACCAGCTTTGTAGAGTGTTCAATGGCGTGTATTTTGCGGTAACAGCAAGAGAAAAACTTGTAATAAAACTTCGATTATGAATTATGCTACAGGAAAAGTGTATTTTTTGGCTTTGAAATAGACTGGGTTTATTTTTAGTCACCACAACAGCGAACAATGCTTAATTAACCCTGGATGTAAATTGTGCAAAAGAATTGAGCAACCAAAAGACTCACCAGCTTGTAGGCGTGTGTTACAATGGCGTGTATTTTTCGGTACACAGCAAGAGAATAACTTTGTAATTAAACCTTCCAGTTATGAATTATGACTTACAGGAAAAATGTTCTTTTTTGGGTGAAAAGACGGTTTCTTTTAGTCACCACAACAGCAGAACAACACTTAATTAACCCCTAATGTAAATTTGCCCAAAAGAATTGAGCAAACCAAAAATGATGTGTTATTTGGATTGTAAAATTGCTGTTATCTTTAAATGAATAAAACAGGAAAATGCTTAGATAACCTTGGTATATTCAATGTGCTGTGAGCCTGATAGCATTAAAATGTTCCCCCAATGCAGCGCAGTGGAAGCACACTGGACTTCAGTTTCCAATACCCCACAAAATCAGTGGGAATGAGAACGTTAAGAGAAGCGTCTCTAAGACAAGCTGTGACACCACCAAAAATTGATGTATAAAAATGAGGTTCTTTGTAAGAGATACATTAGCAGCCGTGGCAGCACCTTCCCTAATTCAAGTACAGTGTGAGCGGTTATGAGCTTCCCAGCGTTTTGCGCCCGACTTATATAGGTCGGGTGACGTCACAGAATCACGCCGTGTCCTCTGATTGGCTTCATTCTATGAACATGTCATGTAGGCTATTGCCCTGACTTCCTCCCAGAGTTCTTTGCCCCATGTAACGCAATGTGCTCGCAGCCATTTTATCTATCAAAAGCACACTTAGTTTCACGCGAAAGTACCCCAAACTTTGACTTCGTAAGAAACCGAAGTTTTTTCTGGATTATAAAAACGAATTCCACTTCGGTTAGAATCAATTCGCCCATCTCTACTACAAATACCACCATGTTGAGACAACATAGTGTGCGATCGATCACCAGCTCAGGTCACATCACATTACAGTGAATACAGCACTGATCAATATAGAGTAAAATTAAACCCCTGAAAAATCAGGGGTACTCACCGGAGATGTCATATCTGATGAGGTCGTTCATTTCATCTCGTGTGAGTCGTTCTTATCCACTTTTCTTCTCCATCTGTTCCACACTGCCATGATGACTTGTCCGGCCACAACTCATTTCCTGCAGAATTTACACAACATATCTTAGAATCCCTCAATTTTCCAGCATCTCTTTCCCCTTTTCCCCCTCTGTAAAAATTTCCCCTGGGGGGAAGAAAATACAACCATAATTTAGGGGGCCTAGTATCCAAGGGGGTTTGGTGGGGGGGGAAGGGGGACAAACCCCCTGGGATAATGCTACAATTATGGTTTCCCCCCTCTAAATTTATATTACCGGGTACGTGGCAAAGGGGAAAGCCCCAGGTAACTAGAGGGGCCCTATTTAGGTAGTTTGCCCCGTGGATAAGTTGGTGGGCCACCCCAAGTAGGTTGGGGGGGTACCTCCAGGGGTTGGGAAAGATAAGCGGGCCCCCGTTAGGCAATTGATAGGACATTTAGGTTGGTGGGGCCCCCGTTAGGGAGGCGTAGGTAGTGTTGGGAGTCCCAGTTAGTTAGGCTGTGGTAGGTGGTTTCCCCCTTTGTAAGCTGTAGGTAGTTAGGGTCCCCCTTTTATAGGGGCCCAAACAGTTAGGGGCCCCACTTTTAGGTTTAATATACAGGCAGTTAGGGCTTCCCTTGAAGTAGTATACAGGCAGTTAGGGCCTCCTTTAGGTCGTATTCATATACATATAGTATCCTTTAGCTAGCGTGCAGGAAGTCAGGGCCCCCCTTTTAGCTAGTGTGCAGGAAGTCAGGGCCCCCTTTAGTAGTGTCAAAGGTAGTCAGGGTCCCCTTTATTTGTAGGTAGTCGGGGCCCCCTTTAGTATTTAGGTTCGGGGCCCCTTTTGAAGTCAGGGGCCCCTGTAGGTATCAGGGCCCCCTTTAGGTAGTCAAGCCCCTTTAGGTAGCCGGGCCTCATTAGGTAGTCAGGACCCCCCCTTTTGGGAGTCAGGACCCCTTTAGGTACAGTGCCCCTTTAGATAGTCAGGGGCCCCCCTTTTTGGTGCCAGGGCCTCATTTGGATCCCCAGGGCGCCCCTTTTTAGGTAGGGCAGGGCCCCCCTTTTTTTAGTCAGGGTTCCCCCCTTTGATAGCCGGGGGGGACCCATTAGGAGTCAAAGGGCCCCCCCTTTGGTGTTAAGGCCCCCTTTGGTAGCCCGGGCCCCCTTTGGTAGTCAGGGCCCCCCTTTTGGGAGCAACGCCCCCATTTGGGAGTCGGGCCCCTTTTAGGTAGCCCGGGGCCCCCCAGTGGTGCCCGGGGCCCCCTTAGGTATCAAGGCCCCCCCCTTAGGGGATTAGGGGCCCCCCCTTGGTAGCCGGGCCCCCTTTAGGAGCCAGGGCCCCCCATTTGGTAGTCAGGGCCCCCCTTTAGGTAGCCGGGCCCCCCTTTGGTGTTAAAAAAAAACCAAAAAAAACAAACATACACACTTACCTCCTCCTGCCGGCAAACTGCCCCCGCATAGGCGGCGCGTGATGTGGGACAAAGGCGCCAAATTAATAGTAGGGGCCGGCGCCTGGCAGGCTGAAGGCCTAACGCCTTCATTCTGCCAGGGAGATCAGCGGAGCGCAGCGCTGGCGGCGCTGTGCTCCGCTGACACCGCGCAGCCCCGGGTTTCGGGGACTCCCAGGCCGGTCTCTGAGCGCTCGGGACACGGCACCGATCCCCCGGAGTTCCAGTCCAAGCCTGAGTGATTCTATAACTTTTTCCTCTAACTGATCTGGAAAAACATATACCATCAACAAATATGTTACTTTTCATTTGTTTGAGGTATGTGACATGAAGTAAGCATGCTTAGCTATTGCACAAATTTCCTTTTTGGTGTCATATCTGTGATTTGCTTATTGCCATGATCATAGGGCATGTCCCCACGGCAGAGGACAAATACAGTTTATCTGACCGGTATTTGTCCGGTTTGTGTGCCGTGCACACGGCCGCGGGGGGGGGACGGATTTTCTCCGCGATGAGAGGAGAAAAGCCCTCCCCCTTCACATTGACATGCACATATTCCGTCCAAAAACCGCATGGAAGAATCTGCATGTTCAATCTTCTTCGGGCGGCCTGCGGGTGGAAGAACCGCCGTGTGGAAAACCCGTGCGGTGTGGACTGCTGCATGGGTTTTCCATAGAAGCCCGTTGTGCTCGTTTGCAGCCGGCTTTTCAGACGGTCTGCAAAATCGCAAACCGCCTGAAAAAACGGCCGAAAACCCGTGCAGTGTGGACATGCCCTTAAAAAGCTAGGTGAACATCTTCTAAATATTTTGGTTCCATAATTTTGGCCAGTGGTTGTGTGATCAGCATGGCTTAACAATTTTTAAAGGATATATCTGAAATAATTTTCCTGTCTCAGAGGGACATTCTTCTGCTCACACTTTACACTGCAGACTCTTCCCGTGCAGGTTAATTGCTATATGTTACATTAAAATGGTGTATGAGAGCAGTTTTTTTTATTGCTGCACAGCCTGAAGAAAACTATAATCAACTAAATTACCAGTGACAAAAATAAATTTTTATGTTATTTACAGTGAAAAATGAGCTGCATTAAGGAGGTCATGGAGATTCTTTTCATGGCTGTATGCACATGTGCTCTCGTACAAGCTATTTCAAGTGTCGTATCTGCAAAGCTATTGTGCTCTAAAAGTACAGTTCATACATCTGATAGAACATGCCAAGATTTCTTTTTTGTCTGATTTGTTCAGAACCCAATAAAAAGGACCCTTATGCCTTCAAGTATGGAAACCTCAAGTATAGCTAAGGCATTATGCAGTTTTATTTTGTAAATGGCCATATGCATGAGGTCTTAGGGTACAATGAAGAGAAAATTGATAGCTGGAAGGTTTAGCATAGTATTAAATGTGATTTTAAATATTCCAATTTTGTGATTAAAATGGTTGCCTGCTGGCATTTTCTTTTTTATTTAAAGGGAACCTGTCACATTGAACATGCTATCTGATTTGCCAGCAGAATGGTACAGAGCAGAAATAGCTGACCAGAGTGATATATAGTTCTGTGGAGAAAGTTTCAGTAAAACTTGTATATTCTTCATTTCAATCCCTGATTATTCTGAATTAAAGTGTAAAGTAGATGGTGTAATCAGTTATTCCTCATATGAACAGCTTTGCTCATATGAGTGTGCATACATACAGGATTAATCAATGATAGCAACACTTACTTGACTTCTTCATCAAGGAAAGTGTTGAGCGATTATTATCGACAAAGTTGAAATCGGCACGGTTTTTATGTTGATCGGATTTTTTCGATCACGCGATAATTTAGGTTAAAATCTGCGCATAATCTATTAATATAGCGCCATATTTGGCGCTTCCTGTCATTTTGGTGGCCAGCAAATCAGCTTAGAGAATAGAGCAGGTTGAGCTGGGTGTGCGACGGGCGAACACAGACAGACAGACTGGCAGGCAGGCAGGCTTTTGAAAGGAGAGTGGATATTGTGCAGCCCAGACTCTGCTTTGACCCTGCATTGCAATGGGTTTTTATTAACAGTTTTTGGCCAGTTTTTGGTGAATATTTAGCTTGTATTTTGTGCAGCCTGTACTTATATTAGGATACAGATATTTTCCAGTAACTGCAGGTGTATTTGATAGGTGCAAACTCACCTTTTATTATCTGTACACGATTTCATTTTTTTTTCCACTTTGGCGCAGCTCAGTTTTGTTCAAAGACCCACTTTGTTCTTACAATAGGATAGAGAACTTTTCTAGTCACCGCGGATGTATTTATAGGTGCAAAAAAACACGTTTTTTATCCGTACACAATTTAAATAGGCTTTGTTCACTTTGGTGCACCCCAGCTTGTTCAAAGACCCACTTTGTACTCACAATAGGATACAGACTTTTCTAGTCACCGCAGGTGTTTTTATAGGTGCAAAAAACACGTTTTTATTATCCGTACACAATTTAATTAGGTTTTGTTCAATTTGGCGCAGGCCATTTTTGTTAAAAGACCCATCTTGTACGGATATTACCATACATAAATTTGCTAGTAATTGCAGGTGTATTTCATAAGCGCAAAGACCACCTATTATTAACAGTACACAATTTAATACCGTGTTTTTCATTTTGGCGCAGCCCAGTTTTTGTTCAAAGACCCACTTTGTACTCACAATAGGATACAGAACTTTTCTAGTCACCGCAGGTGTCATTTTATGTGCAGAAACCACTTTTGATTATCCCTACACGATTTAATTAGGTTTTGTTCACTTTGGCGCAGGCCATTTTTGTTAAAAGATCCATCTTGTACGGATATTACCATACAGAAATTTGCTAGTAATTGCAGGTGTTTTTCATAGATGCAAAAACCACCTATTATTAACAGTAAAACAATTTAAATCCGTATTTTTCACTTTGGCGCAGCCCAGCTTTGTTCAAAGACCCATCTTGTACTTATATTACCATACAAAAAATTTGCTAGTAATTGCAGTTGTGTTTCATAGGCGCAAAAACCACCTATTTTTAAAACAGTACACAATTTTAAATTTTCCGTGTTTTTCACTTTGGCGCAGCCCAGCTTTGTTCAAAAGACCCCCCTTTGTAATCACAATAAGATACAGAACTTTTCTAGTCACCGCAGGTGTATTTGTTAGGTGCAAAAAACACATTTTATTATCCGTAAAAAAAATTTTAATTCCGTGTTTTTCACTTTGGCGCAGCCCAGCATTGTTTCAAAGACCAATTTTTGTACTCACAATAGGATACAGAACTTTTCTATTCACCGCAGGTGTATTTATAGGTTCAAAAACCATGTTATTATCCGTACACAATTTAATTAGTTTTGTTCAGTTTGGCGCAGGCCATTTTTGTTAAAAGACCCATCTTGTACGGATATTATCTTTACAGAAATTTGCTAGTAATTGCAGGTGTTTTCATAGGGGGCAAAGACCACCTATTATTAACAGTAAAAAATTTAATTCCGTGTTTTTCACTTTGGCGCTGCCCAGCTTTTTTAAAAGACCCACTTTTGTACTCAAAATAGGATTCAGAACTTTTTATCCCCGCAGGTGAAATTTTAGGTGCAAAAACCTCGTTTTATTATCTGTACACGATTTAATTAGGTTTTGTTCACTTTGGCGCAGGCCATTTTTGTTAAAAGATCCGTCTTGTACGGATATTACCATACAGAAATTTGTTAGTAATTGCAGGTATATTTCATAGGTGCAAAAACCACCTATTATTAACAGTACACAATTGAAATCCGTGTTTTTCACTTTGGCGCAGTCCAGCTTTGTTCAAAGACCCATCTTGTACTTATATTACCTTACAGAAATTTGCTAGTAATTGCAGTTGTGTTTCATAGGCCAAAAACCACCTTTTATTAACAATACACAATTTAATTCTTTTTTTTCACTTTGGCGCAGCCCAGCTTTGTTCAAAGACCCACTTTGTACTCAAAATAGGATACAGAACTTTTCTAGTCACCGAGGTGTATTTATAGGTGCAAAAAACCACGTTTTATTATCCGTACACAATTTAATTAGGTTTTGTTCACTTTGGCACAGGCCATTTTTTGTTAAAAGACCCATCTTGTACGGATATTACCATAACAGAAATTTGTAGTAATCGCAGGTGTATTTCATAGGTGCAAAAACCACCTATTATTAACAGTACAATTTAATTCTGTGTTTTTCACTTTGGCGCAACCCAGCTTTGTTCAAAGACCCACTTTGTACTCACAATAGGATACAGAACTTTTCTAGTCACCGCAGGTATATTTATAGGTGCAAAAACCACATTTTATTATCCGTACACAATTTAATTCCGTGTTTTTCACTTTGGCGCAGCCCAGCTTTGTTCAAAGACCCACTTTGTACTCACAATAGGATACAGAACTTTTCTAGTCACCGCAGGTGTATTTATAGGTGCAAAAACCATGTTTTATTATCCGTACACAATTTAATTAGGTTTTTTTTCCACTTTGGCCCAGGCCTTTTTTGTTAAAAGCCCCATCTTGTACGGATATTACCATACAGAAATTTGCTAGTAATTGCAGGTGTTTTTCATAGGTGCAAAAACCACCTATCTTTAAACAGAAACACAATTTAATTCCTGCTTTTCACTTTGGCGCAGCCCAGCTTTGTTCAAAGACCCACTTTGTACTCACAATAGGATACAAAACCTTTCTAGTCACCGCAGATGTATTTATAGGTGCAAAAACCACATTTTATTATCCTTACACAATTTAATTAGTTTTTGTTCACTTTGGCGCAGGCATTTTTTTTAAAAGACCCACTTTGTACGGATATTACCATACAGAAATTGCTAGTAATTGCAGGTGTATTTCATAGGTGCAAAAACCACCTATTATTAACAGTACAAATTTTAAATCCGTGTTTTCCACTTTGGCGCAGCCCAGCTTTGTTCAAAGACCCATCTTGTACTTATATTGCCATACAGAAATTTGGTAGTTGCAGGTGTATTCCATAGGTGCAAAAACCACCTTTTATTATCCGTATACATTTCAAAAGGTGTTTTTTTTACTTTGGTGCGGCCCAGTTTTGTTCATAGAGCCACCTTGTACTTAAATTTTAATACAGAATTTTTGTAGTCACCGCAGGTGTATTTATAGGTGCAAAAACCACCTTTTGTTATCCATATAATTTTTAAATAGCTGTATTGCACGTGGAGCGGCCCTAGTTTTTTTCAAATAGCCACGTTGTACGACAATTCTGATTCTCGTTTTTCATTGCTGCAAAACACGCAATTTCTCATCCATGTAACTTTTGAATAGTTTTTTTGCGCTCGTTGAATCTCGGTTTGGTGCACTTGTATGATAGTTTGTTGAAAACTATCAATTCCTAGTCCTATTGGGCAGTTGTAAATCCCTGGAACTGAAGGAAGAACACTGTTGATTTTGTCTTACGGTTCTTCCACCAGACCGCATTTCACAGGTATTCGCTAGAAACATTTCAGTTTCTAATCCTAGTTGGCTTTAAGAAATTAGAGGGATTTAAGAATAGCTGTGATTTGCCGTCTTTTAATAAGAGACTTTCAAAAACTCTTCCATACCGTCTTACATTTTTATCTTTTTGAACATGGAGCGAATTGCAGGTGGTAAGCGAGCACAGAGGGGGGGGTAGGACATGGAGGTAGAGGTACCAGAGAAGGTGCTCCTTCCAGTGCTGGCGACAACACGCATGCAGGCCGATCGTCGGTTGCAGGACCATCAGGCCTATCATCGCTGGGTCAGGGCCCTGTGAATCTCAGTAACGAACAGCGTCGCCAATCTGTTCTTCAGTGGTTAATGCAACCTGCTCCAGCAGTCTTACCTCCTGCTTCCTCCCCAGTCACGGCCACAAATGTCGTCATCAGAATCATCAGCATCCGTCCCAAATGAAGCGAAGGGAGCCCAAATGTCAACTCGTGTACCCAACACTGGGATAATCCATTTCCTGAAGACCTCTTTTATGACAAAATTTCGGTTGGGGTCATGAAGGCATTTCCAAAACCAAGAGGCCAAAGAGGATGAATTTTTTCTGCTCTGACGCCCAGTTACTGATGCCATCAGAGGAAAGGGGAAGGAAGCCGGTCAAATCGGCAAAAATCCCGGGCGGTCGGCAACGCCTTGCAGTGCCTCTTGCTTGTAAACCCGCAGCTCCTTTAGAGAATGTTAGGACGACCAATCCACCTGTATTGATGATGATGATGAGATGACGACATTGCGGATCCAACGTGGTTCTTCTCAGCAGAAAATTTTCTTGCGAGCGCTTCATCACTGGACGAGGAGGAAGACGATGGGGTGTGTCAGTACGGGTCCCACCCCAAAAAGGGAGAGGGCGGTCGCAGAAGTCCGCTGAGATGATTTCGCTAGCCCGATCAGCGAAAAACCGCTCCTACTTATCGCCGTCGAAAAGGTCCAGGACCTCTTAAGCCCGAGCCTTTTTCGAGCAAACCTCGATTCACCCCGCGATGTCCTATGGCGCCTTTGCCGGGAAACGCATCATAAGGCAAGAATCTTAGGTGTTTAACCACCACCAACATGGGCTATCACATGCAAGCGAATGCATGAGTTGAAATGGAGGCAACACTTGGCCAAAAAAGGCCACACCAATGCCGTGCCCTTCCCAACCACTGTCTCACCCTGTCTCCGCCTCCTCCTCCTCCGCCACCACCAAGCATTCCTCAGCTGCCCATGTCTCTCAGAGTCATGATCAGGGATCAGCCTCCGCTTCAGCATCCACCGTCGCCCGAGTACCACCAGCAACACCAGAGACCCATCCTACCCATTCTCCTTCCACCAGGTTTGATGACCGCATGCCGTTACAGCGGCTAAATCTAGCAGCCAGCCCTTTTGTCTTCCAGGTTTGGGAGCAGAAGAAACACTTTAACCCAAACCATCCCAAAGCCAAAAGCATGAAAAGTCGGGATTGCCAGGCGTTTGGCCTTGGAAATATTGGGCCCTTTCCGTCTGTGGACACAGATGGGTTCCGCCACGTCAATGGACCTTGCCTGCCCCCAATACCAGATGCTGAGTAGGCATTTCTTTGGCCCGAAAAGGCCATCCCCGCCCTGGCCAGCCACGTGTCATCTAAAATTTCAAGCGCGATGTCTGATCTGTGGCCGGAAAAGTCCATCTGACCACCGACACATGGACTAGTAAGCACGGCCAAGGCCGCTATATCTCTGTGACAGCTCACTAGGTGAGCTAGGTGGATGTCTCTGGGGGTGACGGTGGCTCTCAGGCTCGGTGCACGCTCTTCAAAACCGCAGGAATGGTGCAGGGCTCTTTCCCCCAAGGTCCTCGGTGGCATTCACGTGCCCAGAGAAACCAGGGCCGTGTTGAAATTAATCTGTCTTGGAGACCGTCAACACACAGGTCAGGAGCTGTGGACGGCTCTCCGCAACGAGACGACGCTGGCTGGGTGACAAAAACCTTTGCAAGGGGGTGGCGATAAGGGGTCAAAATCTGTGCCCCCTTAAGATGGTAGGTGGAGCCACCCCTTCCTGGCAATGTCATGAATTTTTGTCTCCCAAATTTCAAAGCGCTACCCGGGTCTGGACTGTCTGTAGGAAAAGGCTCAGATCTGAGTTCCCCCTTTTTTCCGAACTGCGTTGCGGGTTTTGCAGCGTGGGGCTCGGCCTCCCCGTCAACCGTCTATTTTTGAGGGGCAAACGCTGGAATTCCCACCCTCCACTGTCCAGCGATTGTGGCAGCAGCGCAAGCCATTACCATATAAATGACACAGGCGTGACAAGCGCGGTGGGACCTCGGGGTTTGAGCCCCCGAGAGTGGAGGCGGGTTTAAAGAGCTCGCACATCCTTCCATTTTGAAGAACCACCAAAAGGGTCAGTGGGACAATGCCCTTTCAGCAGAGCTTTGTGGTGATCTTATTCGGGAACGACCCCGTTTGTACACTCTGAAACATCAGGTCCCCCAGCGAGGGTGGGGGAAGGACACAATGAGGCAGGAGCCTTTCTCTCCGTCCAGGCTAGTCCAAAGGGCGGCGCATCACTCTCAGGGGCATCATCTGAGCAATCAGGGCTGTGTTGAAGCGTCCCGGGAAACGGAGGGGGAGGTTTTCCCCGGGACACCGACGTTACCGACCCCCCGCCTTGGAAAGGTTGGCGCGAATTTGAGGCGAGGGGGAAGATGAGGAAGACAGTTTGCTATCCCCTCGCCCCAAGGCTGGGAAATCAAGGCTCCACCTCTCACAGAGTTTTTTATGCCCCATTTCCCCCAACATGATCCTCGCTTAAGGCCATCAAAATGAACAACATTTGGGTGGCCACCCTGGACCCCCCGGTACAAAACAAAATCAGCACTTTTCTTCCCCCACCCAAAATAGAGAGTAAAATGCAGGAAATAGAGACCTGCTGATTGATAAACTGGAGACATCTTTTCGTTGCTTCACTTTCTTCAAATGTCCCGGGGAACAACGTCAGCGACGTGACGCAAAAGTACCAAGTAGCCGTAGCGGCAGCAGCACAGGAAATGTGGCAAAAGCCTAATGGGGCCCCTTGTAAATTTCTTTATTACCACCTGCCCAAAAGCAGTAATGCAGGGCACCAAAAACCCACACGAGCCCCAGCTTTAAGATCATGGAAACCGACTATCTGCCTCTCAACACTGATGTTTTTGGATGGTTCCAACCCAATCCTTTCTGGGCATCCAAAAGGTGAATGGCCGAGCTCGCTCGCCACCCAAGAGGGGGTTCCTGCCCAACCCTCAATCGGTGGACCTTCAGCACAGCTGGGGGGAGTCATTACAGACAAACGCATCCGGCTTCCCCAATAATGTGGATCGTTTTGACTTACATCAAGATAATCAGGGAGGATCTCTGATGATGTTGTGGGCCCTTAATTTTCCGAGGTCACCGATTAGTTGGGTCTACTTCACATTTCCCCTTTTAACAAAATGGTCCCTTTAAAAATGTTTTTTAAAAAGATCATTCTCTCTGCAATTTTTATTTTCAGTTTCCCCAAAAGATCTTTTTTCTGGTTTTGAGTGTGGAGCTTAAAAACCCAAGGGTTTTATGACAAAAAATGTATTCCATTTTCCACTTTTTCTTTAAATTTTTGCATTGTCAATGGTTTTGAGGTCATGTTGCTGTGAGATACAACTATAATTATTCCCCTTTGGAAAGAAAAGGGCACCCAAGTGGCATTTTCCCTCACATTTTTTAAAAGTGGCTGAAAGTCATATTTATAATTTTTTTGGGGGATGTTGCTGTGAGACACGCTATAATCATGGTCCTTTGAACAAAAATGGGCTTCTAAGTGGCATTTCTCCCCCACAATTTTTAACAGTGCTGAAAGTCATTTTTATAATTTTTGGTCATCGCTTTGAAATGCAGAATATACAGGCCTATTCTAAAAAATGTTGTTTCTAAAAGACATTTTTCTTCACAATTTTCAAAAATGGTCAAGGGTCATGTTTTTTAATTTTTTGGGGATTTCGGGGAGTACAGCTAAATCATGGTCCTTTGGAACAGAAATGTGGCTTCTAATGGCATTTCTCCCTCACAAATTTTTAACAGTGGTGAGAAGTCATTTTTATAATTTTTTGGTTATGTTGCTTTGAAAATTGCAGCAATATACGGTCCTATTCTAAAAAAATTTTGTTTCTAAAGACCTTTTTTTCTTTAAAATTTCAAAAGTGGCTCAAGGGGCCTGTTTTAATTTTTTTTGGGGATGTTGCGTGAGTGCAGTATACTCCCAAAATCCCGTTCTAAAAAAATTTGGTTTCCAACAGACATTTGTTCTTCACAATTGTCAAAAGTGGCTCAAGGACATGTTTTGAAATTTTTGGGGGCATTTTGCTGTGACAACAGCTTACTACAGGTCCTATTCTAAAAAAAGGTTTTTTTAAAAGACATTTTTTTTTTCACAATTGTCAAAAATGGGCCAAGGGGATGGTGCGTCAAAAACAGGAATAGGTTTGGACACGGTTTTAAAGGACACATTTGCGAAAAGCTTGTTTTTTTTAAGATCTTTAAAATGCTAGCAAAACCCTGTAGGAACCCCAACCCAATTTTAAATTTAATAAAAAAAGAGAAACAAAAAACGTGGTGGGATTCCACCTATTTTAAAAGTGTTTTTTTAGAATTTAAAAAACTAAAAAACTGGGTTTTACAAAATACTGATACAAATATTCCTCTGAAATTTTAAAAAGGGGGGTACGGAAGACTTGAACAGATGTAGGGTTTCCGGACAGGTTTAGTCAATGCCAGTTCAACTAAAATGGGGTTGAAAGACTCTTTTTTTCCCGGAATTTTTAAATTTTGGGTCAAAAGGTTTTTAAAGGCATACTGGGTCCAGGACAGGTAAGTTAATGTCCATTTTACTAAAAAGGTGGTTTTTTAAAAAACTCCTTTTTCCAGAAATTTTTTTAAATTTGGAGGTAAAACAGGTTTTGGGGCTCATGCCTGGGGGGGCCAAAGGGAACGGGTAAGTCAATGCCCCTTTAAACTAAAAGGGTTGGTTTTGAAAAAACCCCTTTTTTTTTCCCGGGGCACTTTTTAATCGGGGGGCGACGGGTTTGAAATGGTCATACTGTGGAAAAAGAAAAGGAAATATTAAATTTGTCCATTCAACAAAAAATGGGGGTTCAAAGACTTTTTTTTTTCCGGAAACTTTTTAATCTAAGGGGTAAAGACGGGTTTTAAAATGGTCTTTACGCGGCCCCGGACGGGAAATAGTTTAATGTCCAGTTCAACTAAAATGGTGGTTAAAAACCCCTTTTTTCCCAAAGCATTTTTTTAATTTTGGAGGGTCAGGGCGGGTTTTGGGGCTCATCCCTGGTGGCCCAGGACGGGTTTAAAGTCAATGTCCATTTTCAACTAAAATGGGGGTTGAAAAACCCCTTTTTTTAAATTTTTTCGGGGCATTTTTAATCTGGGGGTCAAACAGTTTAATGGCATACTGCGGTCCAGGACAGGAAAAAGTCAATTCCATTTCAACAAAAAAATGGGGTTTTAAAAAGACCCCCTTTTCCCCCACATTTTTTTAATTTTTTGGGTCAGCAGGTTTTGGACATACTGGGTACAGGTTTAGATATATTTTAATGCCCCGGTTTTCAACTAAAATGGGGGGTTAAAAAAAGCCCCTTTTTTTCCCGGGCTTTTTTTTAAATCGGGGGGTTCATGCAGGTTTGGGGCCCCATGCTGTGGCCCGGGACACTATAGCCCCAATTTTCCAGTTAAAACAAAAAAGGGGGTTGAAAAACCCTTTTCCTGGCACTTTTTAATCTGTGGGGAAAACCCAGGTTTAAGGGCCCAAACGGGCGGTCCGGGACAGGCATAGCCCAATGCCCAAATTCAACAAAATGGGGTTGAAAAACCCCTTTTTTCCGGCACTTTTTTAATCTGTGGGTCAGACGGGTTTTTAAGGGTTTCATACTCCCGGTCCAGAACAGGTATGGGCAATGTCTAGTTTAACTAAAAAGGGTGGTTTAAAGTTTTCCCCTTTTTCCCCGGCACTTTTTAAATCGGGGGCCCAGAACAGGTTTTAAAAGGCATACTGGGGTTACAGAACAGGTATATGTCAATGTCCATTTACCAAAAATGGTGGTTAAAAAGACCCCTTTTTCAGGCTTTTTTTTAAATCTTGGTTTCATGCGGGTTTTTGGGGGCTCTTTCTTTGGCCCGGGAAAAGATATAGTCAACCCTCCATTTCCCAATAAAATGGTTTTTTTAAAGCCCTCTTTTTTTCCGGGGAACTTTTTTTTAAACTGGGGCCCATGCGGGTTTGGGGCTCTTTCCTTTTGGGCCCCGGGAACAGGGTATAGAAAAAAGCCCAGTTCAAGTAAAATGATGGTTAAAATTTAAAACTCCCTTCGGGCTTTTTTTAAATTTTGTGGGTCATGCAGGAAAAAAGGCTCATGCTGTGGTACAAGACAGGGGTAGGGGAATGGTCTGTGACTTTTTTTATTTTGGTTTTAAACCTAATTGTGTTGCCTAAGTTTTAGCATGTATCCAGTTTACCCGGGTTTGGTGTGTTTAAATTCCCGCTTCTCCCAAACCCCCGTTTTTTGGGGGTAATAATGAAGGGGGTTGTTCCTCTCCTAAAGACTTTTAAAGGTCAAAACCCCCCATAATCAAATTTTCGACTAATCGGAAATCGCCCTTTATAAAATTTCCCATATCGGGCTATCAACCCGATACGATAGCAACCTAAAACCCTCAACACAAATTTAAGAAATTTAAACAAAGGGTACAAAAAGGAATTAAAAATAATTTTTAAAAAGAAATCTTTTTTTCCTTGGATCAATCTGCTCGGGACATCTTTTAACAAAGTCACTTGGAGATCAGACAGCATGTTCCATGTCACAGGTTACCTTTAAAAGGGGTAGACTGGTTGAAAAAAAAATAAAACAAGCCTAACTTCCCTCCTTTCTTTTTCCCTTTTTCTGTTTATTTTAAAAGGGTTTTCTGATTTTTCTTTTTTGTCCCTTTTTTGTGGGAAACACAGAAAATAGTTGCTCACCCCAGTCAATTTGGGGTTTTTGGGAAAGGCATACTGAAAGGGGTTGG
The DNA here is from genome assembly GCA_025379985.1 of Phyllomedusa bahiana. Lineage (NCBI taxonomy): Eukaryota > Metazoa > Chordata > Amphibia > Anura > Hylidae > Phyllomedusa > Phyllomedusa bahiana. Next base: position 102,009 of record JAODAL010003507.1, read on the forward strand.
CTAATGTTTTCAATTTTCCCGTTTTATTAAACAAATCAACGGATTTCCCAGTGAATTGAAGGGAGGAAAACAAAAAAAGACTTGTTTTATATTTTTCAAGAAATTTCATTGCAAAAGTAATATTGGAAAAATACACACAGTAAAAAAAAGGGAAAAAGATTCCCCCGCGGGGGGGAAAATCCAAAATCTAATAATTTTAGAAAACCAGCTAAGGGTTTTAATAAAATCAATAAAAAACAAAAGTAGGGAAAAAGAAATCAACATAAGAGTTTTTATATAGTTTACAAGATGGAAGACCCTTTTAACAGGCAAAGACAAAGAAAGTTCATATATTGCAAAAGCCAGATGTAAAAAAAAACATGTTTTACACCTTTCCCTTCCCATATATAAAAGCAAACCCCTCCCCAAAGTTGGAATTGATTTAAGGCCCAAAAGGGATGGAGCTCTACAAACTTAGAGGGATTTTGTCACAAAACAAAATTCCTTTATGAGGCTGGCTCCTAGCTTGCTACGAGTCAGCCTCAGAGAGCGGAAAGATAGTTGTGCTAACACACCTCTCCCCAATTTTGTCAAGAGAGTTTTCCCAAAAAAGCAAATTACCCCTTGCTATAAAAGAAACCTAAGGCCCCCCCTTCTGGGCCTAATGTATATTTTAAATGCCAAAAGTGACATACTGAAAAAAATTTTTGATTTAGGGTCCAAAGCCCGGAGTTCCTTTATCTCAAAGTAACATAAATGTTTATAGACAATAGAATGTTTTTCTTATAGGGTAGATAGTAAAGAACAAACTGTCACCGTAATTAAAAACCCCTAAAGGCAGGTCCCCAACCAAAGAAAAATGCACTGATATCCCACCACCTGTAAAAATTTTGCTGAAACAAAGGGAAAAAACCATTGGGGGGAGGCAGTAGAGAAATTTTTGGGGAGGAACAGTAAGGGAACTTTCCCAGCAAAGGGGAACAACCAACCCCGTAAGACAAAAAATTGGGTAAAGAGAGAGAATCCTATACCCTTTTCCCAAAAATCCAGAAAGTTTAATTTTATATTAAATAAAGGTGTGTTCAACTGTGAGTATACATATGAAATGGCTTTCTTACCAAATGGATTCCATTTACATATGTTATCCTAAGCAGTGGTATCATGGGCATCTAACAGATTCAAGAAAAATAAAGAAGTGGTGAGCCCAGACAGCTTCTTCACATAGAAAGCATGATGAAGTTAGGTACTAGCAACTCTGACTCACAATTAAAAGACCCTTTTTTCCAACCCCAGCAAAAACATTGGATTACAAAATAAGGACAAAAGAGTTAAAGGAACATGTCTACAACACATGTATAATGTCACCAGTATTAAAAACATCCCAAGAAACCAAGGAAACAACTGATAGAGGCGAGTGAGAACATAATAAACATGTTGGAGTAATTTAAGTGATGTCTCAGTAAGAGACACTTAATAATTGACCCTGTAGAAAGTATCAGCACAGTTCATCATTGAAAGACACTTTTTTCCAACCATGCCAGAAACAATGGATCATCAATAAGGCGACGGGGGTAAAGGGTTGAAATTTCGAACAAAGAAAAGTTACCCCCCGAGCAGTAAAGAATAAAAGGGGAAACTTTTCAAACCTCATCTTTTAGGCGGGGCTGTATTTCCGCATTTTTTATGCTAGTTTCAAAAAATGGCCCTCCACAGATAAAATTTGTGCATTTTACCAAAATGGATGCCGTTTAAATGCTGCAAAAATGTCGTGGATAAATGTACTATAAAACCTCACTTTAGTATTTTTTCTTAAATTTACATTTTTTTAAGCCCTGGGAAAAAACACAACCAACTGCTATTACTACTGCATCTACCATGTATCTGATAATATCACTCACTTTAGTATTTTCTCTTGAAATTTACATTTTGCTTTAAGCCATCTGCAAAAAACACAACCAACTGCTATTACCACTGCCTCTACTTACTTCCTGAATCCAAGTGCAACACTAGTAGATTCCCGCCCGTGACATTTGGACAGAAGGGAAATTTAATATATGAATTAATTAAAAAAATTTATCCCCCTATAAAGGCTGATGCGAACCTTGCTCTAACGTAGAGCCCATTCAACCTGTACGATTTACACTACCTGGGTAGACAGAGGTCTGGTCCTCCAAATGAGATTTGTTTAGTACCCCATAGAACCCTTTTCACTTAAAATTTTGTTAACAAAAATTTTTAAAAATTAAATCCAAAGGGGTACACTTAAGGGAGTCAATCTCAAAATTTTGGGTTTAAGAGGGACCCCCATGGAGTTACTTTTTGCTAAATCACGATCATTGGCCCAAATGAAGCCCTGACAATGGGGTTAAAAAGATTCAATTTTCCCCCCTTTAAACTGTTCCCCTATTTTTAAAAAATTACAGCCCCAAACTTAAATGTAAATTTTTTTGTAAATTTTTTTGAAAAATAAAACAAAAAAAACAAGGGGTTTGTAAAATGAAAGAAAATGAAATTTTCTTTTTCCTAATGTTTGCAAACTAAAAGCCCAAAAAAAAAAAAAAAAAAAAATGTGTTTCTATGAAAATTTAAACTCCTGTACTCGAATCCCCTAACTAAAACTAAAATTTACCAAAAAGCCTTTAAAGTCACCTAAATTTGTAAAACATCTGTCCGGTAATTTTTTTTTTAAAATAACTAAGCTGTTTTGGGAAACCCCCAAATTTTTTAAGAACCCTCAGTGAACAAACTGCAACATGAAAACCAGAGAACAAACTAGACAGCTCAGGAATAAAGTTGTGGGAAAAGGTTTGCAGGGTTAGATTTTAAAAAAAAAAAAGAGGATCTAAAAAATTTAACTTTTTGGGGCCCAAATGTCAAACGCTTAAAAGCGGGGGAAAGGTCAAACCCCTGCCCTCACCGTCAACATGCACATTTACCGTGATCACAGCACCCCCAATGTGAAGCATTTGGGGTTGGGAGCCCTCATGCTGTGGGGGGTCTTTACTTTAAAATTATTGGGCAGGTGGTTTTAGATAGGGGAAAATGAATGAAGCAAAATACAGAAACCTGGAGGGAAAAAAACCCATTAAGGGCCCGGCCCAAAAAACTTAGACTGGGGGATGGGTTCCCCTCCCGTGGGGGCAAAGGGCCCCAAAATAAAACCCAAAATAAAGCTACAATGAAAAAGGATAAAGAGGTTTTTTTCCCCTTTCATAATTACTTTTAACACGAAAAAGGGGGGCTGTTCATAAAGGGCTTTTTTTTTAATTTTTTTCTTAGTTTATTTTTAAATTTAGCATGAGTAAGGGGGTTTTTTTTTGTGTTTTGAGTGGGACAACTTCTATGGTTTTCCCGCATTCCCGATTGATTTTGTTTTCCCATTAGCTGACGAAAAAAAAAAAGAGAGTGACAAACACCCCTAGAGAAAAAGTAATTTAAAAAAATAACAAAATTAGCATCAAATTTAAAAATAAGATACAGTTTTCAGGCTCAATTGAGAAGGGGGAAAATTTTTAAAAAATTTGGTTTTCCCGGGCCCCTTCGCCAAATTTTCCACAAAATTAAATTTCCCCTTTCCCAATTACTTCCGCTTTTAAACGCATTAAAAAAAAAAGCTAATTTTTCCCGGCCCTTTTCACCCGAAACCTGCGGGGGGTTTTTTAACCGTTTGTGCCATGGGTTAAATAATTTTGAGGGGTTGGTTTGGGCTTTCCCTTAAAAATGGTTTTTGTTTTAGTTGACACCAAAAAGGAAATGCCGCCGCTTTTTAGAATCGCTTCACTTAAAAGGGGAAAAATGACCAAAAAACTCAAGCGGGAAGTTGCCTGATAAGTCTTTTTGGGGCCCGCGGAAACTGGGGAAAAAAAAAACAAGGCCCAGGCTGGGGGGGTGGCAACATTATGAAATTTTGGAGGTGATGGGGGCCCGCCACGCAGATGAGGTCAAGAGTGGCACAATTTTACATTTTTGGGGGGGGCAAAAAATAATTTGGCCAAAGAGTGGCACCAAAGAACATATGGAAGGGTTTGGCAGCAGCCACAGGGAGGGAGCATGAGGTCAGAAAGTGGCCCCAATGACATTCAAGTGGCAAAAAAACAGGGGTAGGGCCCCAGAGTGGCCCCAATGCAGAGGGGGAAAGGGCACGAAACAGCCCCCCAGCAGCGCTTTATCAGGCAGGGGCACCCCTGACATTTGGGGGGTGGCCCCAAAAAAAGTAGGGCCCCAGAGTGGCAATGAAAACAGGGGGAGGGCACAACACCCCACAGCAGCAGCATGAGGTCAACAGTGGGACAATTTACAGATTTTTAGGGCACGCAGCAGCGCATGAGATCAGGGATGGAACCCAATTTACATTCTGGAGGGGCAAAAAAAAGGGGTAGGCCACAGAGTGGCACAAAGACACAGTTGGGAGGTCACAACAGGCCCCCACGAGCAGCTGGAAAGGGCGACATGGCACAATTTACAGAGGTGTAGGGCACGACAGAGCAGCATGAATCAGGCATGGAAAAATGACATTTTTGGGGGGGTGGGAAAAACAGGAGTAGGGCCCCAAAAGTGGAAAAATGCACAGTATGGAGGGCACCCGGGAGCAGCAAACATGAGGTCCCTCAGTGCACAATCACATTCGGAGGTGGGGAAAAAAAAAAGGGTTTGGCCCCCAGAGTGGGAGAATACACAAAAAAGGAGGGCACGGCAAACACAGCATTTAGGTCAGTCAGTGACACAATCCCATTCCGGGAAGGGGCAAAATCGGATAGGGCCCCAGAGTGCCCCAAGAAAAGGGGATGGAGGGGAGGCACAGCAGAGGTAGGGAGTGGGACAAGGGCATTCTGGGAAGGGGCAAAAAAAAGAAAGGCCCCCGAGTGGCACAAGACCAGGTTTTGGAGGGGACGGCAAAACCCGCGCTGAGGTCAGTCATGATACAAAACATTCCCGGAGATGGCAAAAACCGGGGAAGGCCACAATTAAGAGAGGTTTTGGGGGGACGGCACCAGCAAAAAGCAGCGCAGCACATGAGGTCATAGAGTGGGCCCAAAGACAGAGTTTTGGGGTCACGGCACCACAAAAGCACACAGAAAGAGGTTTATTTGAGTGGCCAAGACAGAGTTTTGGAGGGGGGTGGGAAAACCATCCCCGGAAAGTGGGTTGGTGGCTTAAAGGAGAAAAATTCCGCAAAGGGGTTTCCCTCAGGGGGTGGGGCATTAGAATAGTGGGGTGACGGAGGGTTTTTTTTTTGAACCCCGACCAAATTTTTCACAGTTTGGGGGAGGCGTCATGGCTGATGTAGTTCGACGCCTAAGGCATTGGTGGTGGAAATCCTGAACAATCCACGCCTGATTCATCTTGAAAAAGGCCCAGTCGTTCCACATTTCCCGTGGACAAGCGGGTTCTCCTTGGGGTAACGATGGCCCCCGCGCTCTGAACACCCGCTCTGATGCCACACTACTGGCCGTGCAGGACAGTTTCTCCACTGAAAACTGGAAAGTTTGTGGCCACACATTCCATTTTGGCTGCCCAGTAGTCCAGCGATCTTCTAACTGGGGTGGCAAGTGCTGTCCAAGTAGGCCACCACCTTTGGTTCAGGGACTGCTCCAGGTCCTGCGCTTGCGCTGCTGGCGACTGCCCTCCTCACTAGGCGGGTGAAGGAAGCTGCTCTCAGTGACTCCAACTTAGGTTTGCTGCTGATGAGCTGGTACTGCTCCCTACCCCCCCACCTTCCCCCAGCAGCCGCGGCAGTAGTACGTTAGCGCTGAGGAACCCCCCGACCTGTTCACAGACCTGTCAGAGGAGGGACGATCCCCGCACATAGGAAACGGCCAACTGAACTACGGAGGATTTTCCTATAGTATTTGAGTTGTCTTCCCTCTCAATAGCGGGAAAAAGGCTCCCATTTTGGACCGGTTTAGCGGGGGTCCCAATAGGGTGGAGAGCCAGAAGTCATCCCCTCTGCCGATGCTGACTATTCAACTGTCATAGCCAGGCAAATCAGCATGCTGCGGGCCATCTGCACAAGTGACTCCGGGGGGCTCCCTGCCTCCATCTCCACTGTATACTGCCACGGTGCTTGCGGGTCATCTCCCCTCGCTTCCTCATCTCCATCTACCTCCTCCACTGCTCCTCTCCTCCTCTCTTGTCACCTGGGTAGAAAATCCACTCATTTCACCAGACAATGCTTCTGCTCCAATGCCCTCCTCCCCTTTTCCATTCAGTCCCCAGCGGACTCATGTGGCCGGGGAGATGTAGTTGCCACATCTCCAAAGTCCCCTGCCCAGACAGATTTTTCAGAAACTGTTCCGGGACATGAAGCATGGAATGACGTTATTCATCCTGTATCCTGGCGACTGACAAATAACTTGGCCTCCTCAAATGGCCTCAACAAAGGGCAGGTGTCACGCATGAGCTGCCACGGGGCAACATCAAATTTCACAGGGGAGTACTCCTGTCCGCCTGGATCATCAAAAAATCGTTAATGCCTTTCTCTGTTCATATGTCGTCCAACATGTGCAGGCTGGAATTCCAACGGGTGGAAAACATCGCATATCAGATGGTGTTGGGGGGGGCCTTCTGCCGCTGCAATCAAGGAGGGTTTTCCTGGCTTTGGTAGGAATGGATGAAGTGCATGCACAGTTTCCTGGCCATTTTCAGAATGTTCCATTTCTGTGAAGACTCAGGAACCTTTTCACAACCAGATTGAACCATCAGCGCCAGCAGGGCGCATGGACCACCCTCCTCGGTGCAGCGCGACACCTTGTTCCTTCCATTGTCCGTCACCATGGTTCCGATTTGCAGTTGGCGCGGGGGAAAAGCCACACATCGATTTCTTTGCTGCATGACGCGGAGCAGTTCCTCCCCTGTGTGACTTCGTTCGCCGAGGCAAGCCAGGTGTAGAACTGCGTGACACCCGCTGTGCCCTACACTGTGGTATGAGGGAGCAGTACTTGTGGAGGCTGAGATGGTGGTGGGGTGGTGGAGGAGGAGGCGGACATTAGCGCAGACCGCAGTTTGAAAACGTGGAGGAAAAGCGGCGTCTCCTGTCCAATTTTGTTGGTGTGCCTGGGCAAGAAGCACATTCACCCAGTGGGCCGAAAAGGACATGTACTGGCCCTGACCGTATTACAGCTCCAACGTCTGCGTGCCCGTGCACCTTGGAACAAACCGATAAGCTCAAGGACTGGCCCACTTTCTTTCTACATATTATGAAGTGCTGAAAACTGCCTTTCTGGAAAAGAAAATTAGGGTTTGGGAAACTCCCATCTCGGCTGGGCACAAGCCATTAGTTCCCTCTGAATGGTGCAGAGTCCACCATTTGGAAAGGGATGGACTGCAATACCAACAATTGGACAGGAGCACGGTCAGCTTTGCACCCTTAGGAATGGTTGGACGCATACTTGTTGTCTCTTTTCAATCGCCTCGCTGAAACGACTGCTGTCGCCATGAGTATGAGGAGCAGGAGCATCTGGACCGAGAGATGACGTCAAAGAGAAACAGCTACCTTCTGCAGTGGTGGTGGAGCCTTGACTGGCATGCTGGGGCCACTTTCTCCCGGCCCCCGGAGGGTGACGCTGCATGTGTTGACGCAGGGCTGTGGTGCCAATGTTAGCTCCCTGGCCACGCATCACTTTAATCCCCCAGATTCTACAAATAACCATATTAGGCTCCTCCGGTGTCTTAGCAAAGAACTGCCCACCCCGAGTACGGATTTTACCGCCAACGCTCCGCACTGATTTACCACTACCGCCGCTGCCTCGCTGAGCCCCTGTGCCGCTACTTCTTGGAACCTGCGAAGTGGATTTCTACCCCTGGGCCCCTTGGCTCCCGACCTCCACTGCTGCTACCCCCGCTGACTAACGGCCACACAACCCACTTGCTGGCCGCCCCGCTGCATGACGCGCAATCTGACCCCCTACGCTCCTGACAATGATGAAGCCCTTGCTTCACCCGGCTCCCAAGTGCGGTCGGCTACATCATCATCAATTTGTGTTTCCCTCGTCACTGCTGTCCTCATCACCGATCTTTTGGGATGCAGAGGCACAACATGACCTCCAATGCCCTCTCCACATCTATACTTTTCCGCCTACTGCAAGAAGCAGGGGATATTGGGCCCCCTTTCTTCGCTGCCAAGTAGCTGCTGACTGCCCTCCTCAAATTGTTCATCCTCGCTATAAAAGTGGCGCTGAGCCCAGACCACATAGTAACCTGGCTGAGGGAACCGGATGGAAAAAGAGGCGGGTTGAGGACAGGTGAGGGGCCCTGACCCCTCCCGGCCATGCCAACTAAGGGTTTTCTGATGTTCCCACCGACTCTTGTCTGGGGTTCAGATGTCATCTGGGAGGAAGTGGATGCCCTATCAACCAATCAAAACCATTGGTTGCGAACAACACACGGCCGCTAGATGACAGCGCAGTTGTGGCCTCACCGAGTGACCCCTGGTTTCGACGCTCCCCTTGCTGTGCTGCGACCTGGGCCTGCCCCGAATGTTTGTGCCACTGCCACTCGCAGGTGAAGAGCCTCCCCCTCTCTTTCTGACCTACTGTTTGTTCTAAAATGTAAAAGACACTGTTTCATGAAGATATCTGTATCTGATAAATACACACCCGGTATTTGACTCCAAATGAACCCACTAACAAGCTTTGGGTAACCCTTGGACATAAAGTGCGCTCCACAAATGGCCAGGAAAAATTGACTTGTATGTGCCGTTTAAAAACTCTGTGTATTTTACTGAATGTAAAAGCACAAACAGCTTAATTAACATTCGGATAGAATTATTCTACAGAATTTCTTTTGTGGGGGTGAAAAAGAAATTTTTTTTTACTGAGTACAATACAGAAAAAACTTAGTTACCCCCTGGATGTAAGTTGCGCAAAATAATTGAGCAGCCACAAACAAACTAGCTTTGTAGCGTGTTACAATGGCGTAAAATTTTTAACGCTACACAACAAAGAGAAAAAATTGTAAAATTTAACCTTCACTTGTGAATTATGCAAAAGGAAAATTTTATTTTTTGGCGGTGAAAAGACGGTTTCTTGGAGTCACCACAGCTGAAAAACAACGCTAAATTTAAACCCCCGGGTGTAAAATTGCGTAAAAAATTGAGCAGCCAAAAATGAAGTGGTATTGTATTGTAAAAAACCGCTGTTTATTTAAATGAATACAACAGGAACGGCTTAGATTCCCCCTTGGATATTCAATGTGCTGTGAGCAGATAGCATTAAAATGTATATGCCCTCTGCAGTGGACGCACACTGGACTTCAGATCCAGTACCCCAAAAAAATCAGAAATAGAACATTAAGAGAAGCAGTCCTTGAGACAAGCTGAGACACCCCCCAAAAATCGCTGTATAAAAATCAGTTCTTCAGTAAGAGCTATCACAATCGACCGCAGCAGCACTTTCCCTGATCAGTAAAGTGAGAGGAGTGTGAGCTCCCAGCGTCGCGCCCGGACTTATATAGTACGGTGACGTCACAGAATCCCGCCGGTCTCTGTTTGGCTTCATCTCTGCACATGTCATGCAGGCTATGCCCTTCTTCCTCCCAAAGTTTTTTTGCCCCATGTAAACGACATGTGCTCGCGCCCATTTTATCAATGAAAAGCACACTTCATTCACCCGAAGTCCCCCAAACTCGACTTCGTTCAAACCGAAGTTTTCCTGAAATTTCCCTAAACGAATTCCACTTCGTTAGAATCAATTCGCCCATCTCTACTCACAGCACTTGAGGTTTTTGTTTAATGAAGATTCGCTCCCCCATACTTGTCAGAGTAGAAGCTGTATATGCTAATCAACTCTATAGAACCACCCACAGCTTGAGGAGATAGAGTGAGTGGAAACTGCTTGCGAGTCAGGCAAACAGCATGGTGAGAAAACCCCTTTAAATCAAAGCATATTCATTAAAATGGCCAAGTCAAAGTCCTGACCTCAATTCCAGAATCTGTGGCAGGACTTGACAAATGTTCACCAACCAATTTTACAGAGCTAGACATACTCCAACAGACTTGCAGCTGTCTTTGCAGCTAAAGGTAGTCCTACAAAGTATTGACTCAAGGTGGCTGAATACATATGCACGCCACACTTTTTAGTTTTTTCAATTTGCAAAAATTTGGAAAAGCACATATTTTCTACTTTGTGTTGTTCTATCACATAAAATATCAATAAAACACTTTGACGTTTGTGGCTGTAATGATTAAAAATGAGAAACAGTTGAAGGTGGATGAATCCTTTTGTAATCCACTGTAAGGTAAACATTGATTTCCAATATTAAATTGTTTTGCTGCTTTTCTTGCCTTGTCACTGTAAACGGGAATAAACACTCCCTCTTTCATGGTTGTTACTGAAACTGCAGCTGACCAATCAGAAGGAAGAATGTTGATCCAGATGTACTGTTGCCACAATGTGTCCCTGTAGGTGATATCCCTTCTTAACTCCTTCCCACCACAGTATTCTTTACATATCTAGCAATCATTGTTTTCCTCTCTGCTTTCCAAGATCAATATCTTTTTTATTTTTCCATCTACATAGATGTTTGTGGACTTGTTTTATGTGGGACAAGATGTACTTTTTATTGGTTCCATGGACCTACCATATAATGGGAAAACAAAGAAAAATTCTTTGTGGGGTGGAACATGAAAAAATGCATTTGCATCATTTTTGTGGGGATTTTGGGCGACATGTATGAAGCTCGCCGGGTCAGGACGCGCTTTTCCGCTAGTTTTCCAGCGAAATCTGCGCCTGATTTATGTCAGGGCCGGGGCGCGCTCATACATACAATGTAAAGTCCGCCGTGCCTCGCCAGTGTTTTTAGGCGCAGTGCGGACTTAGGCGCAGTGCGGCGCTGCGCCTGAGATTCGCCGCCGGAGGTAGTGCACTCATGTTTGCGGGGAAAAGGTCCGCCGCGCCTCCCCAGTGTGTTAGGCGCGGTGGGGGGGACTGAGGGCAGTGCGGCGCTGCGCCTAAGATTCGCCGCCCGAGGAGGTGCACTCGTACATGCGGGGAAAAGTTCCCTACGCCTCGCCAGTGTGTGGGGCACAGTGCGGGACTGCGCTGAAAATCTGTTCCGATGCGAGACAGGCTGGAACAGCGAGAAATCATTCCACATGTCGGTGCGGAGTATGAATCAAAAATCGCCTTTATAAAGGCGTTAAATATTCTCAGAAAAAGAGCTGAAACCTTAAAAATAAAAAATACATAAAACAAAATCACTTTCCAATATCCTAATTCAAGAAATAGGATATAGGAAATTGGGCGGAAATACAGTAATTCAAATTCTGAAAGCTATTCTCATTGGTCGGCATAAACCGGCCAATCAGAATTGGAGCGACAGTGACCATTAAAAACCTATGGAGAACTATTGACCAATCAGAATCAAGGCGGGACAGTTCAAAATACAGTAAAAATGCAGAAAAGAGCTGATTGGCTGAGCTAGCGGGGGCTTGGCTAGCCAGCCAATCAATAGGGCGACAAAGGGACCCATTAAAACCTAGGGAGAAACTATTGACCAACCCAATCAAAGGCGGGACAGTTCAAAATACAGTAAAAATGCAGAATGGAGCGTTTGGGTTGACTACGGGGGCTTTGGCTATCCCAGCCAATCAGAGCGCGAGCTACTTCTTTTTTGGGTAGTCTATGGAGAGATCGGCGCCATCCCAATCTCGGCTCTCAGGCCGTGGGGCATGGAGTGTGAATAAAAAAATAATTTTTATTAAGTGTAAACATTATCAGATAAAGAGCTGAAACCTTCTATAAACATACATTAATAAAATCCCTAACAACGCGTTTGTCGCCGAGACAGGCGCTACATAGGGACTTGCACTAGAGAGAATTGCCGGGAACTCCAGTAATTCAAATTGTTTAAGCGCTTCTCTTTGGGTTTGGGCATAAACCAGCCAATCAGAATAGGAGCGACAGTGTCCCACTAAAACCTATGGAAACTATTGACCAATCAGAATAGGAGCGACAGGGACCCATTATATCCTATGGAGAAGTTTTGACCAATCAAATCAAAGGGGGACAGTTAAAAATACTTTAAAAATTCAGAAAAAAATCTGATTGGCTGAGCTAGTGGTGGCTTCCCTATCCGCCATCAGAGGGGGCGAGCTTTAACCTTCCTCCCAATTGTAGTCTATGGAGAATCGGCGCAATGCAATCTCGGCGCTCAGCGCCGTGCGGCATGGAGTATAAATAAAAAACTAATTTTTCTTAAGTGTAAAACATTATCAGATAAAGCGCTGAAACCTTCTTTAAAAATAAAGCATTTAAATCCCGAAACAACGCTTTTTGTCGCCGAGACCAGCGCTACATAAGGAATTGCAATAAGAGAATTGCCGGGAATACGGGTAATTTAAATTGTTTAAGCGTTCTCTTTGGTCGGCAGAAGCCAGCCAATCAGAATAGGAGCGACAAAGACCCATTAAAAGCTATGGAGAAGTTTTGATAAATCAGAATAGGAGTGACAGTGTCCCATTATAACCTATGGAGCAATATAGACCAATCAAAATCAAAGCCGGGACACTTCAAAATAACAAAAAAAAATATTACACCACTCAACTCATGTTTATTTCTTTATTTTCGTTGCACCCATACTATTGATCCTTGGATAACGAATATAAAGAAATAAACATGATTTTATTGAATTAATTTTTTTTTTCGTTACCCCCATATTATTATTTTTTATATACACATCGGGACAACTTCTGTAGTCTTATTATTTGATTTCGGCCATGTACAGTTTTATTTCAGATTGCATTAGAAAACCCCCTAGGAGCGTCGCTTTGCTCTCCATTGTCCAAATAACGGCGCCTCTTTTAACTTAACCAATCACAGAGCTCGCTCGGAATTTCTTTTCCTCATTGAACTCTATGAGAAAGTAGCTCGCCTGTTGATTGGCTAAGTTGGACGAGTCCCCGCTAGCTCAACCAATCACTTTGTTTCTACATTTTTACTGTATTTTGAACTGTCCCGCCTTGGAATATGATTGGTCAATTTTTCTCCATAGGTTAGAATGGGTCCCTGTCGCTCCTATTCTGATTGGTCAATTTCTCCTCCTAGGATATAATGGGCCACTGTCGCTCCTATTCTGATTGGCTGGTTTATGCCCACCAATCAGAAGAGCTTAAACAATTTGAATTACTGTATTTCCCGGCAATTCTTTTCTATTTCAATTCCTTATGTAGCGCCGGTCTCGGCGACAAACGCGTTGTTTTGGGATTTTATTAATGTATGTTTATAGAAGGTTTCAGCTCTTTATCTGATAATGTTTTACACGTAATAAAAATAATTTTTTTATTCATACTCCATGCCGCACGGCGCTGAGCCCGAATTGCATGGCGCCGATCTCTCCATAACTACAATGGAGAAGTAGCTCGTGCCTGATTGGCTGGGATAGGGCCCAAACCCCTGCTAGCTCAGCCAATCAGCTCTTTTCAGCATTTTACTGTATTTTGAACTGTCCCGCCTTGGATTTTGTTTGGTTCAAACTTCTCCATAGGCTATAATGGGTCTTTGTCGCTCCTATTCTGATTGGCCGAGATAGCCAAGCCCCTGCTAGCTCAACCAATCAGCTGTTTTCTGCATTTTTACTGTATTTTGAACTGTCCCGCCGTTGATTCTGATTTGGGGCCAATCGTTCTCCATAGGTTTTAAATGGTCACTGTCGCTCCTATTCGATTGGCCGGTTTATGCCGACCAATTTAGAAAAGCTTTCAGAATTTGAATTACTGTATTTCCCGGCAATTTCCAATATCCCATTTCTTGATATTGCGCCGTTTTAGATTTTTGGAAATGATTTTTTTTTTTTTTTATTGTTTTTTATTGAGGTACAGCTCTTTTCTGACACTGTTTTCCCCTTTATAAAAAGGGGATTTTTTCGGATTCATACTCCTGCTGCACGGAGCGAGCGCCGAGATTTCTGTCACGACTTCTTTCTGCTTCCCTCGCATGTTCCGTTCTTGCTTCACTTCGCCGCCGCCGGGCATTTGACCAAAATAAACCAGGTCTGCCCTGTCGGAGCTGACCCGAGCGCTGCACTGCGCCTCGCTTTGCCGACTCGCGATCGTACATGCCTCGGAGTATACGAGCGCGCCGCGTCCCGCCCCGGAACGCCTACACCACGCCCATACCGCACCCATTGCCCGCCCTTTCATGCGGGGCGCAGCTGAAAGTGGCGAACGCTGCGCCTAACACCGCATCCCTGAGTCCGACAGGGGGATTCGCCAGAAAACAGGCGTAAAGCCCGTTCATACATGTCGCCCTTTGTTTTTATGTGGTTCACTGTTCGATATGACAAGCTATCTGTATCAATAGAGTTTTTGTTACTATTTTTTTTTAACAAATATACAGTTGAAACCAGAAGTTGAAATCATGAAATCAGAAAAAACCTTACCCGTTTTAGGTCAATTAGGATTACCAAAATTATTTCTATTTGCCAAAGGGCCAAAAAATGCTTTTTTATTTTAACCTTTTTTTCGCAAAGCCCCAAAGTTTACATAGACTGGGAAATTACTATGAAAATTTTTTGGGACAGCCCATATAATATTCTTGCCCTTTGAAACTTTTTGAAAACCCAATCTAGTTATTTTAAGATACCCCTTTGTGGATGTTTTTTTTAATGCACACAAAAACACACTGTTGAAACAATCAGGGGGAAGGGCTAAAGAAAAAACCCCCAAGATACCCAGGGGGGGAAAATTTTGTGGACATCACAATCTGGATCCCCTTTATTTTTTTTTTACAGATCCCTGAAGGGGCCCCTCGTTCACCGTACAAAAATTTTTTTTTTAATGCAAGTACAAACAAAGGGTTTCCGGGTCCAAACCATCATACTATTCAGGAAGGAAAAGGGGTTTCTGTGCCCTCAAATAACTTCTTTGTTCCGCCCAGGTCATATCAACCCAAAATAAAAGAAAAAAAACCCGGGAAAAATTTGCTGGTAAAGCTGTTTAAGATTTTTCATTTTTCCAAAATTTAAACAAGTACTGTATAAACCTTTGGCCCCTTAAAAGGCCCAAAAAAAAAATTTTTTTTTCTGAAAAAGGGAAAAAACCCCAAAAAAAAATAAAAATAAAAAAAACCCCTAGAAAAAAAAATTTTGGAAAAAAAAAAAAAAAATGCCAACAAAAAAAAAAGGAACAAAGACCTACATTTTTGGGAGAAAACCCCCTGGGGTCTACAAACAAAAAATTTGGAACTTTTTTAAAGCCATAATGACCATTTTTAAACTTTTGGGGGGAAAAAGGAAACTTTGGGATGCCAAGAACCAATCCCCAACTTAAAACACGGGGGTGGCAGCATCTTTTTTTTGTGGATTTTTTGCTGCATAATCCTTTTGGGAAAGGGGTTCATCCAAATGGATTATACCTGAAGCTACTCCAAACTTTGGTTTTTAAAAAGGCTTTAAGGATAAACCCAATCAATGTTTTTTGGAGTGGCCACACAAAGCCCGGGCTCAATCCATTGGAAAAGTAAAATTTAAAACGGGAAAAAGGGAGGTTGAGCAAGGGGACCATTAAACAAGTTTTTCAGGAAAGGGAAAGGGTCAAAATTCCCCACCAACCATTGGAGAAAACTTTTTGGGAAAGGGGAAATCCAAAAATTTTTAAAAACCCCTCAAAACATTTTTAAGGGCAATGGGTTTCCAAATACAAAGGAAAATGTATGTAAACTTTTGACTTTGCAGGGAAAATAATAAAAATCCTTTAAAAAGATCTCTCCATTATTTTGGCATTTGACAAATTTTAAATAAATTTTTTGGTAATTTCCCAATTTACCAAAAAATGTAATAAAATGTATTCTTTAAATTTTATGTCAATAGTGAGAAAAACAGGTTTTAAAGTTTTCCCTTTTTTTTTTATTTATGTTAAAATTTTGTTTTCCCAAATTTTATAATTTTTCTTAAATTTTTAAATGAGCACTGAAGCAAGTTTTTCTGCAACCAGTAACTTTTTGTTTTTCCATATAGGAAAACCCCGGGGAAAAACCATAGGTTTGTTTGGTTTTAGACGAAGTGTAATTTTTTTTTGGGGACTATTTTTGGGGTAAATGCACTTTCTCCCTTAAAAATTAAAATTTTTTTGGGGTTTAAAAATGACCCAAAAATGCAGTTATGCCTTATTTGTCTCTAGGGTGTTCAGTGTATGGGATAAGTAAGAAACTTGGGAAAAAATTTGACTTTACTGGTGCCCGTGATTTCCAATTATGTTTTTTTATTGTTTTTTTTTGTAAAAAGGGAAAAAAATTTTGGAAACTTTTAATTTAAAAAAAAAAAACAAAAAACTTTTTTTTTCCTTTCTACTTCTACTTGGATTAAACCCCCCGGGTTTCTTACCAACCCAGGGTGTAATCACTGTAAAAATTGTTTTGCAATAATAATACATTGCAGGACAGCGTGCAAAAATGACTCTCCTATGGCAGTGTGTAATAAGAGTCGTTAGATGGCAATCATGGAGGCTTTCGTTAGGCTCCTGGCTGCCATCACAATCTTGTTGCAGGAGTGCCGATCGGGCAATGCAATAATGTGCTGCACAATTCTTCAATCCTAAAAATACTATGACCACATTTGCTATTTTTTTTAAACTTTACTGAAAAATCTATATGTGCCAGTACAATTAAGTTCAATTTTGGTGCATTTTGCTTATTGAATTCCATATACACATATGCTTAAAGGGGTTGTCTCACTACAAGGATTGCTTTTTATGTTAAAGATCTTGCAAAAACAAGTCACTTTGCAATATGTGTCCATTAACAGTGTCCTACCTATTCTGAGATAACCGCTCTTGTATGAGCTGCATCAGCTCCTCAGGTCGCTATAGCTTCAGACCTGTTCAATCTCTTTTGTTAGGCTGCCAGCACTGGTTGCTATAGCTACAGACCTGGCTTCTACTGCAGCCTAGTAGAAGCCAGTAATCACGCCCCTGAATTCAAAATGAAACCAAGAAAGCAGGACTGAGGTAAGATGAATCAATGTAGTGAGACAACCCCTTTAATTTTGCATGCACTTCTGTGCAAAAAGTTTGATCAAAGTCACAGAGAACTGCTTTTAGAAAATGAAAGTAATATAGTCACAAAATTCATGTGATACATTTGGTATTCATTATTTGATGTAATGGATTGCAGTTCTTGACAAGTTGAAATAATGTAATGGTTGACAAAGTGAAATAAAGCTTGTCTGTTTAGTAATGAACCTGTAATGTCAAGCAGGTCATGCAATTCCATGGTGTTTTGTTGAAATGAAGCTGCCATTATTGTCATTTATACAATGCATTATAACTAAATACCAATTGTTTTTTCTAGGAATACCGTAATCACATTTATCAAGTGTCTTTATTATATTATGTAGATTTGTATTATTTGTGATATTAGGTCAATTTCTGTTGCATGTTTATAGAATTATAATAGCTTAATATAATACCACATATTGATGGTGAAATTGTTTAGTATTTGGGTTTTGAAATAATTGATCTTCACTTGGGAGCTGTTTTCACGGAATATAAAAATAGCTATTAATTTAAGGGGGGAGATTCATCAGTAGTGTTCTACAATGCCTACATGGCACATATTCAGTCTCATTTGTCATACAGAAATGAAAGCACTCCTATTTTTTATGGACAATGGTACCAGTTTTTCTTTTCATTCAAGCTTGAAAATGATGGTCATTAGGCCAACTTGTCAAAATGGCACTTTTAGTGCCCGGCGGGTTTTAGACACTTTCTGTTACCTTTTGGCACGTGTAAAAATTTACACAATATTTTTGAAATCTTTAGGGTCCTAAAAAATTGGGCACCCATTTCTCAAGACGCTTTTCAACAAATATTAACCCCAAAAGGACCCAGCGTTTTTTTTTGGTGACACGTTCTTTTTTTTCCCTTTTCCCCTTTGAAACCAAAAACTTTTTATTTTCCACCACAAGACACATAGGGCTTTTATTTTGCGGGCAAAAATTTTCTTTCTAAGGGTTATTTCCATACATAAATGACTAAAAACCGCAAAAAAATTCCAAAGGGGGCAAATTGTGAAAAAAAAAAAAAATATTTTTTGCCATGTTTCTGGGGGTTTTTTTTTTACGGGTTCAATTTTTCTAAATAAGGTTTTCGTATCAAATTTTTTATCTCCGGGAATACCAAAAAAGTAGGTTTTCCCTTATTCTTGGGACCCAAAAAAAAAATTTAAACATTTTCAATTTTAAAATTTCCCACCCCATTTTTGTGACCAATTACTTTTTTGAAACAAAAAACCCACCTAGGACGTCAGTGGGGGGGAATTTTTTGGGGGCGAATTTAAACTTTTTACCCGCAGCATTTTTTTGGAATGAAATTCATTTTTTGGGATCATTTTTTTAATTTTTTGAGTGACTAAAAAAACCAAAAAACGAAAATTTTTCCTTTGGGAAAATTTTTTTTTTCCCTTATTTTTTCACGAGGGGAAAAATTTATTTTAAATTTTTATAAAATGGGGAACTTTTTCGGCCCGGGGCATACCAAAAAATTTTAAAACCTTTTTTAAAATTTTTAAAAAATTTTATTTGTAAAAGGGGAAAAAGGGGGTGTTTTAAAACTTTAAAAAATCCCCTTTTTTTTTTTTGTACAAAAAAAAACTTTACTTATTTTTATTTTTTTTTTACTGTAACTTTTTAGCCCCCCTAGGGGTTTTTGGGAACCACTGGGGGGGGGCCGATTGTTAATACAGCCAATGCTTTGGGCAAGGGGCCCGGTACCGGGTTTTGGGCCTTCCCTTGACAACCCCCGGGTTTTTTAAAACTGACATGTGCCCATTTTAAAGGCGAAAAACTTTTTTACCCCTTTAACCAACCCAAAGGTGTTTTCAAATTTTTTTTTCCCTTCCGTGACACATTGTGCTTAGTTAGAAAAAATTTTGGGTCCTTTTTTTGTTAAAAATATAAAAGGGATGGGAAAAAATTTTACCTTTTTCCAAACCCCAAAAAAAATTTCTGCATGTAAGACAGATAAATTTCCACTAAAAAATATTTTAATTAACTGGGCAACTACCATATACAAACTTTTATTTGGGCTTAAAATTTTTTAAATTTTTTTTTTTTTTTTTTTTAAACGAAAATTAGGGGGCTAGAAATTTAGAAAGAAATTTTTTCACATTTCAAGAAAATTTGCAATAAAACATCCTTTAGGGACCATTCCAGTTCTGATTTTTGGCTTTGGGAGGGGCCCTTTATGTTAGATACCCCAAAAAAAGACTTCACCCTAAAAAAACTAACCTAACACATTAGGTATTTCAAAAAGGAAAAAAAGCAGGGGAAAGGAAAAATTTAAACAAAATTTCTCTTTTTTTTTGCAGATTTTCAGTTTTTTTTCCAAAAATTTATAAGAACACGGGAGATGGGGACCAGGGGAAAAGCAACTTAAAATCAATTTTCCCCCGGTCGGGCCTTTTTTAGAGAGATCCCCAAAAATGTTGGGCCCCATTTTCGCTATTTTTTGGGGGGTTCCCCAACCCCCCCAGAAAAAAAACGGAGGACACCTACCGGGCTCTGGGTCCCCAGTTTAAATACAATTTTTTTTAGGCCCCCTTTTTAGGGTTTGTGGACACCCCAAATTTTCTAAAACTTTAAAAAGCAACCCCCCAAAAAGACCCCCTTTTTTTTGGGAAAACTTTCCCCCTCAAGGGAAAAAAATTCCCCGGGGTGAAATGATTAAAAAAATTTACCCCCCAGGTTTTCAAAATTTTTTTTAGCGTTTAGGGTGTGAAAATTAAAAAAAATTTTTTTCCAACAATCTACAATTTTTACAAAAAATCCTTTAAAAAAAGCCCCCCAAAAATTTTTTTATGCAAATTTTTTTCCAAGTTCAGCAGTAACCCCAAAAAATGGGGGGTAAACCGCTGTTTTGGGGCGCATTGCAGGGGATATAAGGGAAGGAAACATTTTTTTGGGATTTGGGAAAGGGAACTTTGGTAGGGGGCTTTTGGTTTGCATTTGCAAAGCCCCCAAAGTACCAGAACATTTAAACCGTTTCCTTTAAAACACCCCCCTTTTAGATTTAACACCCCTCATTGGGGCCATCTAAGGGGTAAAAAAATTTTTTGGGGAAAACAGGGGTTCCGTAGTTTTTTTTAAAATTTGGGGAAAGGGAAAAAGGGGGTGGGGGGGGGAAATCATTTTCCAATTATTTTTTTTTTGGGTTTTCAATTTTACAGCGTTTTTTTTGTGCAGGATAAATTTACAGGGTAACTTTTCTATGCGGTTTGGGAAAAATTACAATGGGAAAAAAATTTTTTTAAATTTTTTTTAAATTTTTTATTTCTTTTTCCTTTAAAAAAATTTTATCTTTTAAAAAAAATTTTCCCTTTTTTTGTTGGGCCTATTTTTGACCCCATAATCTTTTATTTTTTCTGATACAGATTATTATGGGGGGTTTTTTTTGCGGGGTGAGTTGACTTTTTTTTAGTACCATTATGGGGCATAAGGAAAACCTTTTAACACTTTTTATTTAAAGGTTTTTTTAGCCTTTGGGGAAAAAAATACAGCAAACCTGGAAATGTTTTTTAAATTTTTATTTTTTTAAAGCCGGTTTACCCCTGTGGGGTAAAATGACATGCTATCATTACTCACAGGTTAACAGAGATACACAATTGTATCGTTTTTTTTTATTTTTTTTACTGCTTTTACACAATAAAAAGTCTTTTATTCAAAAAGAAAAAAATGTTTTAGCATCGCCATAGTCTGAGAGCCATAACTTTTTTCTGTGTACGGAGATGTGTAGGGGCTTGTTTTTTGTGGGATGAGTTGACGTTTTTATTGGTATCATTTTTTTGGGGGGACAAGGCTTTAGCTTGATCAGTTTTAAATCCGTTTGTCTGAAGGCAGGGTAAAGAAAATACTAAAATCCTGGTAGTGTTTTTTATTTTTATTTTTAACAGCACACAGTATTGTGGGTCAATACTATTATGGTGATACCCAATTTAGTTTTTTTTACGTTGGAGCGCTTTAAAAAAAAAAAAGTGTTTTTATTGTGTAAAACAATATTTATTCATTGCTATTTTCTAACAGCCATAACTTTTTTATTTTTCCGTATACAGAGCTGTGTAAGGACTTTTTTGTGTGGGATGAACCAACATTTTAATTGATACCACTTTGTCATTTATATGAGTTTTTGATTGCGTTTTATTCCATTTTATGTGCTGCGGGATGAACAAAAATTGCAATTCTTTGATTTTTTTTTAACGTTTTACACCGTGGAGGTAAATTAACATAACCTATTTATGGGGCAGGTCGTTACGCATGCGGCGATACCAAATACTATATTTATTTTTGATCTTTTTTTGGGCGATTGCCGTTTGGAAAGGGGAAAAGGGTGATGTACGTGTTTTTATTTTATTTTTCATGTTTGTGCTTCACTTTTTTAACTTTTTTTTTACACTTTTTTCACTTTTCCCCAGAGGGGAATTGTATGAGCGATCTTCAAATCACTCATACAATAGGAGGTCAGTACACAGCTTATTGCTGTGCACTGGTCTCCATGGCGACTGTCGATTACCTGCCCGGCAATGCCCACAATGCATTGCTAGGCATGGTGACATCACAGACAGCCCGGGAAGTGATTTTCACTTCCTGAAGTGAATGATAGGAGACAGTAATGGCACGATCGTGCCATTACTGCACCGAGAGCAGGCAGGACGAGCTCATTCCTCCTGCCTGCGACTTAGCTCCAACGATCTTAAAAGGGTTTTGCCACGATGTAATGTTGACGTGGGATCCTCAAAAATAGGTTTTTAATCACTTTTCTAAATATATGTGATTACAAAAAGTGAAGCCTGTGAGAGCTACAGCATTGCTCAGTGCCCCTTAGTTTCCTGAAAGTTTACATTAGACACTCGCTTGCTGTTGCACTTTTATCTAAATGACAGGGGAAAAAGAAGGAGCTTGCAAGGGGCTGGGGAGAAAGTGCAGTGTATGAGGTTGTCTGCTGTATTGAGAATCCACTGGTTGTAATATAATTATTTGAGTAAACATTACAGCCGCTCCCTTCTTCCTTGCTCTCTGCTCACCCCTCCTCCCCTCACCCCTGCAGCCGTTCATGACTCAGCATGCTTTGTCTATATTCTTTCCTGAGCAGATAAGAGGTAAGGAACTCACTTTGTGGCAAAACCCCTTTAAGATCTAATGTCGGGAAGGGGTTAAACAGTGAAAGTTTCCTTTATAGACATTAGTCATGATCCAGGAAATAGTCCCCAATCACTTTCGGCGACATGTATAAATTCTGGTGCTAATAGGCCAGTTCTAAATCGCTTTAAGGCAGTGTAGAATGCACCAGAATGTATGAACCTGTTCTTCTGCAGTTCATACATACAGGCGCAGTCTATGCCAATACAACAAGTCGGGCTCAGGCACCCCCTTTTAAACCCTGGTTTGGCTGTTTAAGCTTTTTCCCTGCACCTAGATTTGGCATCAAAGAATCATAAATGTGTTTAATTCTATGATGTGGTGCGACACACCCCCATAATGCCCCAAAACTTTGGTGCACTAAAAAGGGTCTTTGGCGCATAACAAAGGGACTTATCGCGTCAAAGTTTGGAGTAAGCCTGTTCATACATTTTTATAGGCTCAAAGTACACCAGAAAACTGGCGCAACCCCCTTTATACATGTGGCCCTTAGTTTCCGAAAACACTCATCAGACTTTCAAGTTAGTACTGTGAATGGTGCAGTAGAAGTAATAGAATTTCCAGTTTGTACCCGAAACAATGTCTGTTTCAACTACATTTTGAGATATAGATTAAGGGATTGTTCGCACGGCATTTTTGAATCTGATTTTGGATCTGTTTTGGAAAAAAACGCAGCGGCGATCGGATCCTAACAAGTATCCAACATACAGCTGCGTGTTTGGATGCGTGTTGGATGCTGTATGATCGCACCCTATAGTTTTAAATAGGGCTCCTGCTGTGTCTTTCTTGGAACGGAATTCTTGGAACGGATCCGAAAGACGGATCCGAAAGACGCAGAGACATGCATCGGCAATCACTCGTGTGAACGCCGATGCGTGTTTCACAGTAAAAGCAATGTAAATCACACTGCTCATTATTAGATACGTGTTTGAGTTCGTTTAGGGTCCGACAGATGGATCCAAACACATATCTAAAACCGTATGTTCACACGGACTCAACACGCTGTGTGAACATACCCTAATAACTTTTTCATGTAAATGAACACAACTTTAGATTAAAAACAAATGTCACTTATTTAAAAAAAACAATTTAATAAAATGTACACTGTTTTATAAATAATAAATAGAAATACAGTAGAAAGAATAGTCGTGGAACTTGGTATTGCAGAACGATCTCCAGTATCACCCAGTGCTTCCCATCCCTACCATAAGTGAGAAGCTTTATTCACCACTTTCAGTGTTATTTGTTTTACATCTGTTTCGCCTCAGGGCAGTTCAAAGCTGGCGGAGGTCTCTGAGCAAAGAATTTGCTGGAGAGCACTCTTCCATCTTATTGGTGCCTTTCAGTAGCAGCCAAGTTACATCAATCTCCAGTTCCAGGTGAAGTGATCTTCACTATGTGAGAATCTGATATGAATGGCAATTTTATGATGGAGAAGAGGATACTGCTCCTGGACTTCATTATTATATATCAGCAACTCAAACATTGACAGCTGTTGAAGTAGGATGTATGGTATATAATGGTACATTTAGGGCCTCATGTATGAAAACTATCTAGGTCTAAAACTGTCTTCATTGCCCATAGCAAACAATCATTGCTCCTCTTTCATTTCATATAGTACTCTTTCATAAAAGAAAGTCTTACACCTAGACAGTTTTCATACATGTCCCTCTTGGTGCTGCAAACCTCATCTCTGGCTGCTTGACGTATCTAGAAAGTGCTTCAGGCCCTTGAGCATCTCACCCTTCTGTCTTATAGCCCAACCCTGGGTCTGCTTCTTAGCATAAACATTTTACTTACAGTGGTAAATAATCTGTCTGACAATTTGTGCATAAACATGGCCATTTTATCGCACACACTCTATGATCGATACATTGTAAGTAGAGATAAGTACAGTACCTTCCCTACTATTATGCTAATCCCCATCTAGTGCGATACTAGAATAGATCTACAGTCTTAAAGGGGTTGTCTCACTACAAAGATTAGCTTTAAACATGTAGGGACCGATAATTGAAGAGTTTTTCCAAATATATTGCTTTATTTTTTGGCTTTGTTGAGGAGATAAGATTGATGTTATCAACTCTGAGTACACACAGGTTTCTCTAGTTTACCAACCTGCTCTCCCCTTCTCTGCTCTTTCTTATCTGATTGCAGGGGTAATGATAGGTCAGGCTACCGTCAGTTTCAGATTAGAGTGTGTTATCACAAACAAGTAACCATTCTCCTTTCTTTATTTACTTTGAGCTCTGTACTTAAAGATTAGAACTCCTGCTCTCATGTCAGTGTTATTAGGAGAGGTTTGAATGCTCTTCTACTGTGAGTTGATATACTAATCAATCCCATAGAAGCAGCCACAGCCTAACCAGGAAGAGACAGCATGCATGAATCTTATTCTGCTTTTGGCTCTGAAAAAGTATGGTGAGACAACCCCTTTAACCTTTTTTTGAAGCATAATGGCTAGTCTAGCAGCTATATGATATAAAAAATATACATTATGGACACGAGTTCATTCATAATCTATACAATGTCTTCTACAGAAATAAAAAGATCTATTATAGTGTTTTGAATAAAGAACAACCAGATGACTGTAGGCCAACTGGAAGACGTTAACCTCAGGACTCATCCTAAGGGTAGAAGAAACAAGTGTCCTTTTTAGATTTCCTTGTAAACTTTGTTAATATTAATGGTTAATAAGAAATAACCCAAAAAGTAGTAAACCCCTGGTACAGGTTATCTGTAAATTCCTTCTGAACCTCACAAGTCATGTTAAAATATGAGCTGAATGATTCTCTATTCCTCCAGTGGTCCAGTTTGACTTTTTAGAGAAAAATGTATATGAATGGATATCATGTTGACAAGGTAGTGTCCATTCATTATAGTATAATGGAGAATGTTCTTTTTTAGTTCTTAATATTCTGAGTAGATTGTTACATTAGTTCAGTCCATGTCAACATGGCAGTAATTATAATACTTTTGAAGATCTCCATTAATTTTTGAATGCCATCAATTTGCAACAAAACTGTGAAATGCATTTTATAGGATCTGTATAGCACATGGCTCCAGAAGTAGACAGTGATATCTTTCATTCTGTTTTTTCTGCTGTCTTGGTTGAATTTTAACCATAACGTTCATAACGTTTACCTATGTTTCAGTGTTTTTTCATAGTAAAATGTCCCCCCACTGTCTGTAAAAGGTAACAAAGATTTTTTATTTTCTATTGGCAGTTCTGAAGGTAGTAGGTTCTCAAAGATCTCAAAACATGATTTCCAGTATCTCCCTCCAAGACATGTTAGATCAATGCTACCAAAATAGAAGGCAGTACAAGTTCAATAACCTTGGTGATGTGGTTGACTATATTGTTCAGTACATGTTAAAACTGATATGAAAATTTTTACAAAGTGGTTAGATTGGGTGCAGACGCTCGGAGAGACTCTACTGTTTTGTTACTCAATTTCTTCTCTGAGGCTTCCAAATGAACATGACACTGGCAGGTTGATGCTTTGCTGTAGGTCACTGAATGTTTATTCTTCCTTTTATACTTGTTAGCACAGTTGACAACTCTTTTAGAAAGGAGGTAGAATATCTCACAAATACTTAGGATAATACAGAGGGCTGAGGCTGCTACCATAAAATAGGTAAAAACCTTCTTCTCAGTTGGTCGGGCAATGTAGCAATCCACAATATTAGGGCAGGGATCCACATTAGTACACTTGACAAGTCTTGGAAGGTCAAAGCTATCCCACATTTTATGAAGGATGTACAGGAATGTGATTTCTATGCCAGTTTTGAAGAAAAGGCTTAAAAGATAGGTCCACCAAAGACCACCATGTTTTTTGCCAGTGTTTTCATACAGTTTATGACAGTTATCTCCATTTTTTAGCCTGTTCTTTTTTTCTCGATCTTCTCTGTACGCCACATGCATTATTACTAAAAGTGAAGGGCAAGTTACAAATATGAGCTGTAGAGCCCAAAGCCGGATATGAGAAATAGGGAAGTAGTGGTCATAGCAAACATTGGTGCAACCTGGTTGTCGAGTGTTGCAATCGAAATCTTTTTGCTCATCTCCCCATACTTTCTCTGCAGCGACCACATACACTAGAACTCGGAATACAAATACTACTGACAGCCAGATTCTTCCAAAAGCTGTAGAATACTTATTGACACCACTCAGGAGACCCTGAAATGTTTTCCAATCCATCTTGAAGAAGCTGCCTAAAGAGACAAAAATAAAAACTGGATTAGTTTTGAAGAGGCCATGGGTGCATTTACTATGAAAGTTCATATTTTACATTGTGAAACATATGCAAACCATTGCCACATAACATATTGTGGGTATTTAGTTGTATGATATATAAGTAAGACCTCTTTCTTATATGTCTGACTTTATAATCTAGTATGAAGAAGCTAGAGGGTAACTGGTGACACATTTGATCCCTTACTTTCCTACGGACTCAATTTTGAGTCTAATATCATTAATTCTACTACTGGACATCCTTCTGAGCTGAATCGAGAAACATTACATTCAGTGTTTCTCTACCTGGCTTATGAAGGTCAAGCAGGTGCATAAAGTACACAGTTATGACATCAATTAGGTCAGGCATAAAAGAACTGGTTGGACAACTGTTACAACTGTTAAATGTAAGCCTAATCTTAAAATGTACAGTGCTACACAATACATAATCTATAGACATGAGAAAAAGTAAGTGCACCTTCTTTGAAATGTATGGTTCTATGTTTTTTTTGTATCAGGACATAATAAAAAAAAAAACATCTGGTCCTTTAGAAGGTCTTAAAATTAGGTGAATAGAACCTCAAATGAACAACAACACACAACACTGTGTCATTATTTCTGAATATCAAATTTAAAGCCAAAATGAAAAAAAAGCCATGTGTAAAAAATTTAGTACACTTCATTAATCAATAGCTTGGAGAACCACTTTCAGCAGCAATAACTTGAAGTAATCATTTTCTGTATGTCTTTATGAGTCTATCACATTGTTCTGAAGGGATTTTGGCCCCCCTTTTCTTTATAACTTTGGGTTATTTTTATTGGGGTCTTTTGGCACTCATTAACTGTATGTACAGCTCTCTTAGGGTCCAACCACAGAATTTCATTTGGGCTAGACGGGGATTTTACGGGGCTTTAATTCCTTGGTTTGTTTCTTTCTTCCAGCCATTCAGTTGAAGATTTGCTGGTGTGCTTGGATTCATTGTTTCATTGTGTGACCAACTTTCAGCTAAGCATTAGCTGTTAGATATATGGCCTCACATTTGACTACTGTATTTTTCGGACTATAAGACGCACTTTTTTCTCCCCAAATTTGGGAGGAAAATGGTGGTACGTCTTACAGTCCGAAAAATACAGTAGGTGTATTTTATGGTCCGGTGCGTCTTAAAGTCCGTAAAATACGGTACATAATATTTCAGTATATAGTAGAGTTTGTGAATGATTCAATGACTATAAGGTGCCCAGATTCTGTGGCTCTAAAACAAGCCAAAATCATCACCCCTCCAGCACTATGCTAGTAGTAGATATGAGATGTTTGTATATGGTTTTTTTTGGGTCAAACTTGGCACTGTACAATATGGCCAGTAATTACCACTTTGGACTTGACTGTCTAAAGGACATTGTTCCACAAGTCTTGTGGTTGTTGCAAACTTAAAGGGCATTCCCATCTCACAATATATAGGATATGCCATCAAAATCTGGAACCTGCACCTATCTCCCCGAAAGTCCCTGCTCAGAAGAGAGAGTCGGTTGCACTTTTATGGGAGTTCAAAGTACAGCCAAGCAGTATGTCCGGCTGTACTTTCAACTTCCATAGAACAGAATTGAGAGTAGTGTGCAAGCGTGACCTAATTTTGGTTCTGAATACAGACTTTTGGGTGACAGTTCCTGAGATGGTTGCACCCAGAGGTGGGACCCGCAAATATCACACTTTCATGGCACATCCTATTGATAGGGGACAACACCCTTTTTAGCCATGTTGCCATTGTCTTTTTGGAAAGATTAGGTTTTCTTATAGCAGTCCTTCCAAACAAATCATACTTTTTTCAGTCTTTTTCTGTCATAAGCTTGGACATTTAACATGCTAACTGATGCCTGTATTGTCTGAAATGTAGCTCTAGTGTTTTTTGAAAATTTTCTGGGCATTCTACAGTTCGAACTTGGGGTTAATTTACAGCATGTCCGCTCCTGGAAAAATTGTGTAAACTGTATCGAGTGTTTTCCGTTTGTGAATAATCTTTCTCCATGTAGAATAATGGACCATTTCTGATGTCTTGTCTTCTTGTCATTGTGTTAACACACACCTGAATGCTCCAGACCAGGAAACTGTCAAAACATTTACTTTAACAGAGGTGGTCACACTAACCAATGAGCAATTAATCAAGGGCATGTTATAAGCAGCACCTGACCACTACTTACCATCTTAATTCCTATGGAAGCAGAAAAGGTGTACTTCATTTTCACACACTGCCTCAGCATTTTAGCCTAATTTTTGTTAAATCAATAATGACACTGTAATTTTTCATGTGTTGTCTATCTAACTGTATATTTACTTAATTTTAAGATCTTTTTATGGCCAGATAATTTTTTTATAATGTCCTGATACGTGTAATCATAGAATCTAAAGAGGGTGTACTTTCTTTTCTTATGACTGTAAACACAAATAGTTTAATTGATATGTTATGATTTCTGCTAGTCACATGTTGTACTAACCTGACTATACTCTCCTGGCATTCCTGAAATGTTTCCTGTTCCTATTACATTAGCTGTCCAGTTCTAAATATAGTGTACTAGGAATACCAGCTGAGATACAGATCATTATTATATGTATGCATGCAACATGTTCCTGCGCAAAATAAATCTGATGGTATACTTCATATGAAATGCATATGTTTGAAAATGACAAA
The DNA here is from genome assembly GCA_025379985.1 of Phyllomedusa bahiana. Classification (NCBI taxonomy): domain Eukaryota; kingdom Metazoa; phylum Chordata; class Amphibia; order Anura; family Hylidae; genus Phyllomedusa; species Phyllomedusa bahiana. Next base: position 131,022 of record JAODAL010003507.1, read on the forward strand.
GGCCTTCATTATGGAATTGATTTCATTTCCTTAGCTGTACCACCATACTCATGGTAAAAGAAAAATGTAAATAGCACAAATCTATAGATGAGATTTTCTTTTTTTTTGTAGTCTATGATATTTTTATTGTTTTTATTCATGTGCTAGAAAGTGAAAAACGACATGGTGTATCAGTACAGACCCTAAAGTCTACTGTAGCCATCTAAAACTGTTACTTTCACAGATGATCTGTACCCTTAAATTGTTCCACAAAACATATATAGAGTGCTGCACGTGCCATGCAATTGTGTTTTGCCTAATGCAATTATAACAAGTCTAGCTAGTCATTCACATGTGTCAATTGACATATAATTTATTTTTAACTGTATCACATTGCATCAGAGTATCTATTCATTTACCCCTTCTAACAACAATGACAACACAAAAAGTTGTCAAAAACCAATGTACTCCTACGATAAACTAACTGTATGTTATTAGTGCCAACTCCTTTAGCTCAGTTATGCCTTTTCTGGAGTATAACAGATTAATACTATATACAGCACTATTTTGTTATAAAAGTTAAAGGGGTGTTCTCACCATAGAGTTTATAATGGAAACACCTTTAATTATTCATAGAACTCATTTCACCTGAAAAGTGACCTGCTATTCTATGTATATACTATCTACTTTCTATGACTATCAGTGACTGAACCATTGACTTCTAAAAAAACATCTATCCCATTCTGTCCTAGTAATCTAAAGGGATTGGCATTACAGTAATCTTGCTGCACGTGCATGCCAAACTGAATTTGCATATGGATGTGACATCTTAAAGGAAGACACAAAGCCATGTGCTGAGGTGAGGCCTTACTCTAATTACAAAAAATGTGTAAGTGTGACTGCCAAACTATGAAAGAGGAAGTAAAGAAAAATAAAAACAATCTAAAATAGCCATATGGGTCCATACAGTCCCTATATTAGGGTGCTTTCACACAGCGCAGTTTTGGTGCAGTTTTAACTGCGCTCCAATTAAACTGCCTTTATTACCAGCAAGCTTCTTTCACTTATCTAAACTGTTTGGAAAGTGAGTAATCAATTAGTGTGTTTGTATCCACAAGACTTCAGGGTGCTTTCACACAGCGCAGTTTTGGTGCAGTTTTAACTGCGCTCCAATTAAACTGCCTTTATTACCAGCAAGCTTCTTTCACTTATCTAAACTGTTTGGAAAGTGAGTAATCAATTAGTGTGTTTGTAATCCACAAGACTTCAAACACAGGAATTGATTACTTGAAACACCTTTCTGAACAATTTAGACAGGAAGGCAGTTTAATTGGAGCACAGTTAAAACTGCACCAAAACTGCGCACTGTGAAAGCACCCTTACTTCTTCGTTTCAATGTGCAGCCTTGTATTGTGTAATTGTGTTTGTCAGTGAAAATGTATTAAAAATTCCCTGCTAACAAATACTAAGTGAAGTGCACAATGACTTATGATTACTTTAGTGAAAATAAATTGTTCCTTATCTTTCTTTATATACATCAAAAAAAGGAACCTCACACCCAGTTTAAATAAACATTTAAAGATTGCCCATTTTAATATCAGCAATAAGTCTGATAACTTTATTTGCTTTTGAAAGTGCTGTGTCCATGAATTTTTTTTCCTGAGTAGCAGCAGATCATATGAGAAAAGAAAATACATCCTGCAGTCAACTAAGATATCCAGTTAGTAGAAATAGTTTCAATAAATCTTAGGAGGCGGACATTCAAAATCAGAATCACACATCCCGTCACAAAGATAGCACATTCATTTAAAACTTCATTTAGGATTATAGGTTAATCACATTGAAGATCTATAATAAACGTAAAGCGCATGTGCTAGTTTCTCTAATTAAAAAAAAAAAACGCTATTGGAAATATACCTCTTTGAATTGTCCTTCTATGACTTGTATGTTTATGTTAGGCAGCCCTCAAAGTTTCTATGGGTCTATATTATCTATTTACGGACTATGCCTTTTATCACTGTTCCTGCTGTTTTTTAGTACATGCGGTTTGCATCCTATAACACTTGCACTTGATTATTCTATTAATTCCCCCCCTCCCCCCCATTATACATACGGCTTTATTTCTATGTAATTGTTACATCACATTTTTAAATAATATATTTGGAAATGGTGCAAAACAGTGCAAACAGCAAACAGTGGCACCAAAGTTTTGTAATTGTGTCTCTTTTGCATTATGCATGTTTTTATTTAGGTACTATAGGCCTTTAATTGACATCATAGGTAGACCTCAACTATGAGAGACAAAATGAGAAAACAAATCCTGAAAATCACATTGTCTGATTTGGAAAGAATTTTTTGGCAAATTATGGTGGAAAATAGGTATTTTGTCACCTACAAACAAGCAAGATTTCTGGCTCTCACAGACCTGTAACTTCTTTTAGAGGCTCCTCTGTCCTCCACCTATTACCTGTAGTAATGACACCTGTTTGAACTTGTTATCAACATAAAAGACACCTGTTCACAACCTCAAACAGTCACACTCCAAATTCCACTATGGTGAAGAGCAAAGAGCTACAAACAAAATTGTAGCCCTGCACCATGCTGGGAAGACTGAATCTGCAATAGACAAGCAGCTTGGTGTGAAGAAATCAACTGTGGGAGCAATAATCAAAAAATGGAAGACATAAAAGACTACTGATAATCTCCCCCGATCTGGAGCTCCACCTAAGATCTCATCCCGTGGGGTCAAAATTATCACAAGAACAGTGATCAAAAATCCCAGAACAACACGGGGGACCTCGTGAATGATTCTGCAGAGAGCTGGGACCAACGTAACAAAGGCTACCATCAGTAACACACTACGCCGGCAGGGACTCAAATCCTGCAGTGCCAGATGTATCCCTCTGCTTAAGCCAGTACATGTCTGGGCCCATCTGAAGTTTGCTAGAGAGCATGTGGATGATCCAGAAGAGGATTGGGAGAATGTCATATGGTCAGATGAAACCAAAGTAGAACAGTTTGGTGGAAACACAACTCGTCATGTTTGGAGGAGAGAGAATGCTGAGTTGCATCCAAAGAACACCATACCTACTGTGAAGCATGGGGGTGGTAACATCATGCTTTGAGGCTGTTTCCCTGCAAAAGGACCAGGACAACTGCTCCGTGTACATGAAAGAAAGAGTGGGACCCTGTACCGAGAGATTTTGAGTGCAAACCTCCTTCCATCTGCAAGGGCATTGAAGATGGCTGAGGCTGGGTCTTTCAGCATGACAATGATTCCAAGCACACCGCCAGGACAATAAAGGAGTGGCTTCATAAGAAGCATTTCAAGGTCCTGGAGTGGACTAGCCAGTCTCAAGATATCAACCCCATAGAAAACCTTTGGAGGGAGTTGAAAGTCTGTGTTGCCCAGTGACAGCCCAAAAACATCACTGCTCTAGAGGAGATCTGCATGGAGGAATGGGCCAACATACCAGCAACAGTGTGTGTCAACCTTGTGAAGACTTACAGAAAACGTTTGACCTCTGTCATTGCCAACAAAGGAGATATAACAAAGTAGTGAGATGAACTTTTGCTATTGGCCAAATACTTATTTTCCATCATAACTTGCAAAAAAATTATTTCCAAATCAGACAATGTGATTTTCGGGATTTGTTTTCTCATTTTGTCTCTCATAGTTGAGATCTACCTATGATGTCAATTACAGGCCTCTCCATCTTTTTAAGTGGGAGAACTTGCACAAATGGTGGCTGACTATATACTTTTTTCCCCCACTGTATCTGGAGCCATGCTGACTGCATTGCATCCCACAGCTGCTGGAAGGTGTGTGTGGATTCATAGAGCAAACATGATGATCGAGGTGGTCCCAGAAATGCTCAGTTGTGTTTATGTCTGGGAATCAGGGGGCCAGCGTAATACTGGAAAGTCTTGGTCATGCTCTTCCAACCAGTGTTGGAACTTTATAGCCATGTGACATGTTGCTTTTCATTGCTGGAAGATCCCATCCAACCCAAGGAAGACAATTAACAGTTATTGGTGTAAATAATCTGCAAGGATGGATTCATACCCAAATTGGATGAGACTACCTTCCACATACATGAGTGGTCCAGAGAATACCATGAAAACATTCCTAGACCATAACACTGTCACCACCAGCTTATGTTCTTCCAGCAATGGTTGTACAGTGCCTGACACGCCAACATCAATCCATTTGATAACACAGAAAAGGTGACTCGTCGGAGAAGACAACCCTTTGTTGGACAGTAGATGGCCAATGCCAATATTTCTCAGAAAATTAAAGCCTTTGCTGCAGATGCAACTTGATCAGGTGCAGGGACCATCCATCTGCTTCAGAACCCCATACACTGTAGGGTTCACTGAATTGTTTTAAACACAAATCTGGTGGTCTTCTGGTCCATTTTGGAGGTGAGCTGCTCCACTGTAGCATATTGGTCTAAGTACGCGCACCTTCGTAGCCAACATTCATCTCTCACAGCAGCATGCAAACAGTTCACAAACTACACACTTTCAGAAATACTTCCACTCTTGGGCTGAAAACCAATAATAACCCCTTTTTTCAACTTTGATAAATGACCCCTTTTAACCACGACATTGATGAGGAATTTGTATGCAGTCTATCACACGCCTTATATACCCACCAAGCCAGCTCACGACGCGTGACTTCTTTCATGAGCTATGTGCTATTGACGTCATAATAAGTGGTCATAATAATGTTATTTGGCTGTGTATTTGCCACTGATATACATGCATGGCATATGGTTTTTTCTTTGTACTTTTCTGTACAGTTGAATATAAAGGACGCTCTCTCTCTCTGGTTAATACTAGTCTACGGTAACATTAGATAACATATACACGTCAGAAGAATTTCTTAACATAAACAGCAAAGACCAACTGTAGTATGAACTGAACTTTGCACACTGTTCTTTCCCTGTGAAGGTGTCTGTTAACTCTCCAATTGTGCAGTCAATGACTTGTTGAGCTTTTTGCGTTTCATCATGATTGCTGTACCTTTCCTCAGGTGAACATTATATTTGGCAAGGAGTGGAGCTGTTAAATGTTTGCTTACTGAGAGGCAAAAAATGTGCACCAGAGACAAGCATCTGGGTGTACAGTTTCATTCATTGAACTTGCTGGGCAGGTTTCTGCAAAAAAGTATTCTTTACAAATAAGAGGAGAAATGAAGAGAAAATTAAAGTTAAAGAGAGCAACCTTGTATTAGGAATACTCAGTTCCCTTAGGTGTGTAGTTAACCTTAGTCTTGTCAGGCACTGACCACGTCAGCAATTCTGCTCTAGATAATGAGTGATAATAATAATAAAATAGGTGAAATAGTATAAGGGAGTTGGTGCCTTCATAATAGAAGGCGGAACGATCACTAAGCTTGAAATGGAAGCAATCTTGTATGGACAACACCCTTTGTTCAGTGATTTTTTTTCTCACGCCCTAAAACACAGACACAGTACCAGCCTGCTTTCTTGGAGAAGAGTCTGTTTGTGTGTATTTTGTCTGTGTACAGTAGGACATGATATAATATGTTGTAAAGAACTAACTAACAATGGCTATCGCTGGTTTTATAGTAAGGGTCCTATATACAATTTATGGCTTAGACCTCATGCACCTGGCTGCATTATGGTTCTCTATATAGAAGTACATATAGGATCTTACTGTACCTTTGAATGCCTGGATTGTCATATAGAGACATTCAGGCATGAATTTGAGAAAAAATATAACTGCAGCATGTTCCAGTTCTGCTTCCTTCTTCCCTTTTTAACATCTACCACCTTCAGTGTGAATGCTCCTTTAGGATGCCGATGTTCAACACAAATTCTGCACAGGACCCACATCCAGTGTCAGACTAGAGTACCTGGGGCTCATCAGTAGAGTTGATTCTTAGAGCTCATCAGTAGAGTTGATTCTTGGGACCCATCAGTAGAGTTGATTCTTGGGGCAAACCAGTAGAGTTGATTCTTGGGACCCACCAGTAGAGCTGATCTTTGGGGCCCACCAGTAGAGCTGATCTTTGGGGCCCACCAGTAGAGCTGATCTTTGGGGCCCACCAGGGGCCAATCCTATAAGCCTTCAATACACAGGGGCCCACCATGCCCAGGGGGTTTCCCCTACTTCTCTGTGGGCCAATCCCAATCTGCTCACATTAGATTCTGTGTCAAAAATCAATTTCAGTCTGTGTCCCATTGTTTAAAATAGGAAATTGGTGTGTCAGTGCAGATGTGAAATTTCCTAATGCAGATTTAATATCTGCATCATGTTAAAAAAAAAAAAAGGGACGTGTTACTTAATTGACATGCAATCTTCTCAGATTCCGTGTTGGACAGCTAAGACTTTGAAAATGGGGCTAATCCAGATGAAGAAACGTGTCAAAATCTATAACCACGTTTTATAGTCTGAATCTAAAATCCACATGGAAAGGTACAGATTTTGCACACGAATTCCGTGACCTTTCCGCATCAGGAAAATTGAGTGTGTTAACATGCCGGTACTATAGGAGTAGAGTACCAGGAATAAATAGAGTTTTGAGTAAAATTCAGATTTCTGCCACACAAACTGTATGACTGGAAGAGAGAACAAAAAGAAGAGGGCATAGCAAAGCCTGTTGTACAAGGCCTGGTTCACATCTGTGTCCGAGGTTCAGTTCAGAACCTTTGTAGCAGAGATGTAAACTGACTCGTATACTAACGGACGCAAACTGTGTCCGAAGAACCACATTGACTATAATGTAGTCCATTGGGTTTCCATTGCGCTGTTCACCGTTTTAACAGAAAAAAATAGTGCAGCTTGTTGCACTATTTTTTCCATCATTCCTGATGGAACTTGCTATGAAACTTTTGTTAATATTGTTAACCTAGCCTAACAATGTTAATCCAGGTATACAAATATTGATAATTTTTCCACTTTTAAACTTTTAACGTAACCTGTATTACAAAACCTGCATACTGCTGTATATAAACATACTTTATAATGACTTGTCAGTTTCCTGCCATACAAATGGCACAGATCATTGCACTGGCTGCATTAGTACAAAAATATATTACATTTTAGTGGTTTTACAGTCTCTATTGTCATGCAGCTATGCAGTTGGTTCATAACCATTGCAGTCAATCAGTGCCATTACCTTGACATCACCACTCGCGAGCTGTTCACTTCCAAGCAGTGAGGACATGGAAATGGCACATGATTGCTAAAAACACCGATTCGCTGCAGCAGTCACGAGCCAACCACATAGCCAGATGTTAACACAGACTGGGAAGACACTGTTGGGAGCATAAACGTTGGAGTGAATATGGTGAATAAGATTTTTTTCTTTTTATACTGCAACAGTAGCTTAAAGTGACTGCAGCAGTCTTGAGCCAACCACAGCAGCTGAAGTCAACAGAAGTACAGAGGGAGACAGCTGGCAGCAGCAGCACTGGAATGGGGATAAGAGGGGAGGTGTGTATAGGTTTTATCAGGGCCAAAATATATTTAATAAAAAATAACCCAGACAATCCTTTTAGGACTGGTGCTTTAGGGATTTTCCCACAATTGCCGCAGGAGATAAATGATAATTACGGGATAACCCCTTTTGTTCTACCTAGTGTATTATATTATTCAAGTACAAGATCAGATCGTATTTTGTCATCAGTGTGCTTCCCTCCTGGTGATCCTTGGTAGCCTCCATCCTTCATAAATTGTGATCTCCTTCACCTCACTGTGAGATACACCTGCATGTCAGGGGACTGACTAGAATATAGTGCTGAGTTATATCTATAGTTACAATTATTATAATAGTAGTATCTAGTCCTCTTCTCCTAAAAAAGCATATTTAAATGAAGTTGTGCTATTCAACTAATTAAGTTTCTATAGAACAAAAGAAAGGATAAATAGTTATAAAAGAGTAATGGCATTTTAGTCTTAGTCAGTCCAATAGGTACTGTCTAATATTATCATTATACAGGTGGAAACAGTCAGCAAGTGCCTAAGTGATGCCACGAGGAGACTGATTGTTGGCTGAGCATACACGTCTCTATGCCCTTTAATGATTTACATATAGTCAAGCCACTAGCATTATAGCCTTCAGATCAAGCTCTTAGCACCCGTTCTTATAAAAGTACATTTGCTTTATAATACAGAAAAAATAAAAGTCAGATATCAGAAAATATGCAATAGGCACAGTTCAGCATAACTACTGGCTAGGACAATATCTTTATTAAGATGCATGGGAACATCCCTTCTTAAAATAGTTCTAGGTAAGTCCACGATGTATTGTAATTAAAAGATGGTCTTCAGAGCAGAATTTATTAAGCAAACACATGAACCTTAGTTAAGCCATGCTTAGAATAATGTGGAGTTAATCATTCTTTAATGTTCCTTCAGTTCTAACCCTGTTTTCAGAATTGCGGACTAGTATGATTTTATCTACATTTGTGAGTATAAAATCAATGCTGTTAAAACTCCTAGGTCAAATTCCTTTTACTGTGAATACAAAGTATAGAAAAACCAGCTTTGTTTGCTCTCCTGGTTTTCTATGCTAGTTCTTATACATTTTGAATCGTATTGGAAGCTTGAGAGAATAAATAAGTCATTCTACCTAGTATAAAGGCAGAGGAGAGGACCATTGTTAGTTATGGTATACATTAGCTACTAAGGACTTACTTAGCACTATATACATGGTAATACATATATTACTAGTAAACAATGTGGCTGTACAAGATAGAGAAGTCTTAGATTTGATCTTAACTGATCAGATTAGATATGTTCTAAGATTCATAGACCTAAAATATAAAGTGGTAACTGCTGTAGTCCTACCTGTACGGCAGAGGTAAGAGTAGGGTCCTAATAGACTTGAATCTAATAGTGTTCAGCAGTCACAGTGCCGTGCCTCCTTCAGACCTTTCCAAGGTGTGGCCAAGGAAATACCTTTACAGGTTGTATCGTGTTAAGAGGCAGAGACCTAAAGCAGGTGATTGGCCCAGAGGGAAAGTAGAAAACATACTGTTTGCGTAATCTTCTAGAAATGCTTCAAAGATACACTTTCCTGTATCCATGCAAGCCCCAAGTGGCGACATGTAAATATTGTATGGTTGTATTTTTAATTAGTTTGCTTTACTAATTATTTAATATTGACATTCAAAAGACAATCCATCTAATTAGGGGAAAATTTTGGAAAATCCTCACATGAAGAAAAATTTTACAGAGGCAGAAGAAAATTTTTGGAAAATTTTTCTTAAATTAAAATTTTTGTCTTAAAGAATAAGGTATAGGTTTTACCCCACCTTATACTGGGGTTTCAATTAACATTTTGTGATCATATTGTTAAAATGGCAAGGAAAAACCCCAAAATTGGGCCCACAACAAGTGAATAATTTTCTAAAAGCGGGAAAGCAGGAAAAAGGGGCAAAAGGGGGCTTTGGGCCCCGCAACCTGAACAGCCGGGACAATCTTTCTTTTTTACTTTGGGCAAAGGCTTAAAGAGAAACCTGTTTTCATAGTTTTTTGGCCCCCCCTTGCTGAGGGCCAGAACAAGCTAGTGACAGACCTTTCCGTTTTTTCCAGCGCTTTTTTCCCTTATTCTGTAAGGGTGTCGGGAGTTTTCCGGTATTTAATGCTTTAAATCTGCAAGGTTTTTTTCAGCCAGAAAAGGGGCCAGAAAAAAAGCCAAATTTTTTTATATCCTCCCCCCCCTAAAGGCCCTTTCCCCCCGGGGCCCCCTCCAAAACTGATTTTTAAAATTTTTTAAAATTTTGGGGAAAAGGTGGGAAACATGTTTAAATAAAATCCAAAAAAGGTGGGGCCCAGCCCCTTTTGGGGGGGGGGCAAACACCCCCAAATTTTTTGAATAAAATTTTGACATTTTAAACTGCCCTTTTAAAACGAAAACATCTTACAGAAAAAGGGGGGACAGGGCCCGGAAACAGATGTTTTGCCCCTAGCCCCTTTTGCTTTTTCCCCAGCAAAGGGGGGGGGGGGATAATAATTTGGGCCCGCCTGACCCTCCCAAAAGGGTACATACAGCACCCGGGAGGGGTTTTTTTTAAAAACCAAAAAAAAATTTTCCCCGAACGGGGACCTTTAAGGGGAGTAAATGGACAGGAAAACCCCTTTTTGGGCCCAAAAGGTTTCGAGCCAAACTGAAAGAATCATTTTAAAAAGATATCTTACATTGGGGAAAGTTTGACCCCCCTACAATTTTTTCCCCGTTCATAAGGGGAAAAAATAAGGGTGGGTGACAGGGAAGGGGCGATTTCTGGAAGCCGGAATTTTGGGGGGGGCTTGGGGTTTTTTTAATTGGAAAAAAAAGAGGGGGTCCCCCGGTTAAAAATTTAACCTTTTGGAAAAATTTTTTTAAAATACTTTTTAACCCCCAAATTTTTAATTTGTGGTGGAGGAAATTTTATTGAAATTTTCCAACTCAATAGTTTTTATTTTTGGGGAGAAAAAAACCCCTGTTGGTTTTTTATTTTTTAACCCCTTTTTTTCCTTTTATTTGTCCAAAATGAATTTTTAATGGGGAAAAACGCTTTGGGGAAAAAATGTTTTAAAATACCTTGTCCCCCGATTTAAAAAAACGAAAAAGCTGGATTTAGGGGAACAAAAAGGGCGGAATTTTTGGGTTTGCTTCGTTTAAAAACAGAAAATTTGGGGTTAGGTAAAAAAACCCCAAAAGCTTACCCCCAAAAACTGTCCCTTTATTATCCCCCCCGTGGGAATACCTAAAATGCCTAAAAAACCCTTTCCAGCACCCGATTATTTAATTTACCCCCCCATACTAAACACAAAAAAGGGGAACCACCCAAAAAAAACTGATTTTTTGTTTAAAAAATCCAAAGAAATGTAAACTATCCCGGTTTAAAAATATTTTTTATGGTTTTAACACCTTTTGGGGCACACCCCGGAAAAAACTTAATCAGCCTAATGCCCCCTTTTACTTTCCCGCCCAAATTAAATGGCTACATGAATTACAACGGGGAAAGGTATTGGGCTTTATTTTTTTTCACATATCTTGTGTTAATTTTTCAGGTAAATTAAAAACATTTAATTGGGGGCCCGGGTTCTAGGACCAAAATTTTTTCCCCAGGGAAAAAACCCGTCCAATACTTTTTATAGAACCTTTTCCTTCCCACCCCCATTGCATCAGGCTTTACACCCTTTTAAAGCAGGGTTTGGGGTATTTCTAAAGCCTTTACCCACATTTTCAAAATTTTTCTAGGGCCGTTCTTTTAAAAGGGAACCCTTGGTTTATTTGGTGTCCAAAAAATAAATTTGAGCTAGCAAAAAACTAGGGGGAAAGCCCCCAAAAGGGGGGAAAAAAAAAAGGTTTTACCAAAGCTGCTAAGAATAACTTTTTTTAACTGTTTATGGGACAAGGGCTACTGAATCTCTTCCCAGGGGAGGTTTTCCAAAAAGGGTTTTAAAAATTTTTTTCCCCAAAAAACTTCCATCCTTTTATAAAACAACAGGGTAGGGTTTGGGGAACGCTAAATCCCCGGGGTTGTCACAGCCATAAAAACAAGAAGGTGGGTTTTTTAAAACCCAGAAAAGCATCTTAAAACAAGCAGAACAGGATTTAAAAAAAATGTTTTTTAACTCGAAATAAAAGCAAAATCAAACAGGCCATTGGGAATTTTTGGGAATAAATTCCCCCATTTACTTTTTTAAAAGGTAATCAAAAATGGAAATGGGGAATTACTGCTTTTTTAACCCCCCAATTTCACAATAGTTGTTTAACGGGAAAGAACCCTCTTTATTTTTTTTTTTCGGCAATCACCCAAAATATGCAACTATGGTAACTTTTCCATTTAAAAACCCGCTCCCCCTTTTAAACCCGCCCGCTTTTTCCCGTGCTTCCCTTGCTGATAAAAACAAAGTTAATCTTTTTAAAAGTTATTGCTTGGGAGCCCTTATCGGTCAGGGGGGTTTTTTGGGTGGGTTTTTTACAGAAAGAAAATTGTGCGCTCCCAAAGAATTGGGGAATTTTTCTGCAAGGGGCATGAGGACGTTTGGGAAACCCCAAAAACCTTAATAGTGGGCTTAAATTTTCCCCTTTCCTAAAGGGGATGTCAACACGGCACGGGTTTTTTTGGGGGCCGGGTTTTTTAGCCGTTTTTCCGGGGGTTTTTAGAAAACCCCCCCTGAAAAACCCTCCCATAAAAAAGAAACACAATTGTTCTCTATGGAAAAAACCCCTTGGGATCAAGTCCCCACTGCAAAGGCTTTTTTTTTAAAGCCCCTTGGTTTTTTTGGCCCCCCCGGCGGTCCGGCCCCCCCAAAACATTTAACATTTTTCATGCGGTTTTCCTTTATTTTTTCCGTCCGGTATACTGTTTTAGTGATTGGTATTTTTATTTTAAAGTGGGGTTGAAAATTTTTGTTATTTTGTTACTTATTTATAACACAAAAATGTAAAATTGTAAATTAAAGGTTTGAAAAAAAGGGTCTATCCAAATTTTATTTTGAGCCCCAAAAAGTTGCATTTTTTGGGGACTCTGGACTCACCATTAACCCTTAACCAAACCTTAAAACTAATTTCATAAAGTCCCCCGGTCTTTGGGGGTTTTACGCACTTGGACGTATGGGGTAACTCCTGGGGATCGCGGGGAAAACTAAAAAAGCAGGGGTTTTGCGGGGATCGGCGCGGGGTTTTCGGCCCGTTTATTAAACCAGCTGAAATCCCGCAAAATTTGGCCCCGACCCTGGATCGGGGCCCCGGGGTGGGGGCCCGGGTTAACCCCTTTTTTCAGGAAAAAAAAAAAAAGGGGGAAAAAAAAAAAAAAAAAAAAAACAAAAAAAATTAAAAAAAAAAAATCCAGTCGCAATAACTAAGGGAAGCGGGAGGAGGAGATCGCTCCCCCCTTGCCCTCTCTGTCGCGGCCAAACAACGCACGGATCTCGGGGTCCCCTTTCAGCTCCTTTCCCCCCCTACAGAAAAACCCCGGAAGGCAAAAAGAATTTCCTTCCCCCGGGGTTGTCTTTTGAATCCTTTCACGAAACCCCCCCTGCCCGTCCCTTGGTGTGGGCAAAGGGGGCCCGGGATTCCCTGACGACAGTTTTCAAAAGGGAAAAAAAGTCATAGCAACAAGCCCATGCCCCTGATTTTCCTTTTTTTATTTAAGGGATCTGGGAAAAAATCTCTCATTTTAAATCCCCTTTTGGGGAAAATAAAATTTAAAAAAGCCCTAGAAATTTTCCCATAAATTTTTGTCATGTTAAAAAAACCCCCCTAAAAAGGGGAAAAAGGCCGGGAAAAAAAAAAAAAAAAAAAAAAATTCACAAAATTAAGATTAATTTTTTCATGCCCCCCCACACATTTAAAAAGGAATAAAAAAACGATCAAAAACCCCCTAGGGAAAGGGCCAAAATTGAAACCCAAATTAAAAAAGTCATTTTTTCCCCCCAAAAAAAAAACCTTAAACCCCCTTGTAGCGGAAAAATTTTAAAAAATGTATAGGGTTCCAGGGAAAACAACCATGCATAAATATTTTTTTTTTTTAAAAACCACTTTTAAAAACCTTTTTTTTTTTTTAAAGTGCTTTTCAACAAAAAAAAAAACTATATTTAAAAATGGGGGGTCGCCATTAAACGAAACGACCCAAAGAGGGGAAAAAACTAACTTTTCAAGGATACGCCCCAAAGTGGAGGGCCCTGGTTTTTAAAAAATAAAAATTTTAAAAAAACCCTACTGTTAATTTTCAGTATTTTTCTTTAACCCCGGGCCTCCAAAAAAAAGGGGTTTAAAAAGCGATCAAAAAAACCTTTTTTTTTCCCCCCCAAAAAATGATATTAAAAAATAATATCAAATCAACCCCCGCAAAAAACAATCCCCCTTACCCCACACTCCGAAACAAGAAAATTTTAAAGTTATGGGGGTCTCAGACTTTTGGCGATTCAAAAACTATTTTTCCTTTGGTTTGAAATTTGAAGTGTTTTTTAATTTTTTTAAAAAGCAGTAAAACCCTAAAAAAATATACAAATTGGGTATCGGTTTTTAACATTAAAAATTGGAAACCCGCTGAGTAAAGCTACCAAGGGGCATATATACCGTACAGTGGGCCGCTATTTAAAAAAAAAACCAAAAAAAAAAACAGTTTCCAAGGGGGTTTTCTGTTTTTTGTTCAAAACATCTCAGAAAAAACCCTTTAAAAAAAAAAGTGAACCCTAACCCTCATTTGCACCCCTATGGTAACCCCAAAAAAACTTCAACTCATCCCCCCAAAAAACAATCCCCCTACACAGGCCCCCTGGCCCCACAGCAAAATAAAAAATTTTTGGGTTTTTGAATAGGGCCAAAAAAAAAAGCCCAAATTTTTTATAGACGATTTCTACTGTTAAAAAAAAATAAAACAGAAAAAACTATATAAAATCCCATAAACATTGTAATTGTTTTCCTGACCCCATAATTTAAAATTTACCCCATCCCCTTTTTAAAACGCAAAGGGGGAAAGTCCCCTGGGGAAAATTTTAAAAAAAAAAACAATGACCGAACCTGCTTTTTTTTTGTTCCCCCCCAATTTTTTTTTTGCCCAATGGGTAAAAAAAAAACCCCAAAGGGGGCCCCCTGTGGCCATCCAAAATGCAACAGTTTAAAAAAAAACCCCCAAAATGGAACCCCGATGGGGGGTTTTTAAATTTCCCAAAAAGGGCACTTCTGGAAGGTTTTTCCCTGTTCTGCTACTTTGGGGGCTTTTCAAAAGCGACATGGCCCCAACCAAAACTGCTTTCCCCCAAAAACCCCAAAAAACGCCCCCCTTTTCCCCTTAAACCCCCCTGGGCCAAAGGGGCCCAAACAGCAGTTTAAAAACCCACATTAGGGTTTTTGCCGAACTTGGAAGAAATTGCTTTAACAAAGTTTTTAAAAATTCTTTTTTTCCCGAATTCCCCCTTTTATATAAGAAAACCCTTTTTAACCCAAAAAATTGCAGATTATTGAAACAATTTTTTTTTTTAATTTTCACAAGCCCTTTTGCTAAAAAAAAATTTGTTTAATCACGGGTTGGGGGCCCCAAATACCCCAAAGCCCCCCCAAAATATTTATTAAAAAATTGTAAAAAATTTTGCAATATCGGCTAAAATTTTGAGGGGGTGTTTATTACTTTTTAGCACCTTAGGGTTCCCCCCCAAAACCCGAAAAAAGGGGGGGCCAAAATAAAATCGATTGGAAAGGGGACCCCAGAGTATTTGTAGGTGCTCCTTTCCCATTCCTTTGGGCCCAAAGGGGGAGCCAAATAATTCACTAGGGCCCCAAAAGGGGGTATCTCTAAAAACTACAGACCGGGGGGAATTTTATATTAAGTTTTGCATTTTTTTCCCCAAATCCCTTTAAACCCTATTCCCCGTGAATAAATGGATAAAAAATTTAAAATCTTTCAAAAAAAAAGGGAAATTTTTGAAATTTCACCTCCACTTTTTTCTTTAAGGTTCTGTGAAAAATTTTAAGGGGTTTTCAAACTTTTCCCAAATAGTGTTGTAAAATGTTAATTTTTGGGGCTATTTCCCAATGGCTCACTTACGTGGGGATCTAACATTTCAGGCCCCCCCAAAAAAAACCAAAGTCCCGAACTGGAAATGGGGTCCCTAAAAAAATTTTATATTTGCAAATTTTTCCCTTTAAAAAGTGGAGAAATTACCTACTTTAAAAATTTCCCAAGCCCCCTAATTTCGGTAAAAAAAAAAAGACATTTAAAAAAAGATGGGCCAAACCTATTGTTTGGGCATAATTTTTAAAAATTTTTTGGTTATAACCTTTTTGTTGGTGAATAATTATCTGGGCTTGCAACGCAGAAATTTTGCAACTTTTTTAAAATTTGCTAATTTTTTCCAAATTTTTTTTATTTAAAATTTTAAAATTTTTTTACCCCAAAAAAACAAGGATTGTATTGGGTAAAAAATTTCTTACTAACTTTAAGCACAATTTGCCCCGGGAAAAACCCAAAACTCCCGAAAACACATTGGGAAAAAGGGTAAAAAGATTTGTTTAAAAATTTGTTTCTTCCATCACTAAATTTAAAACATGTTAGATTTCAAAAAAGTTTGGGGGGTTGTGTTTAGGGAAGGGCAAAACAAAGGGTGGGGGCCCCCCTTTAAAGGGGTTTTAAGAAGGCCGTTTATTCTGACCAAAAACCGTTTCTTTCTATTTCCTTTCTGGATTTTTTATGGTTTGGGGGGGGTTTTGGCCCCTTGGGGTGGTCGAAAGCTTTTGGGGCTTCAAAGGGGGTTAATTTTTTTTTGGAACTTTTATTTCCGGGTCCAAAGCGGATTTTTTTTGCTACTCTGTAAAACCCAGGGCCCCCACTTAAAAAGCATCTTTATTTTACCAAAAGGCCCAAAAGACGGGTGTAGGGGTTTTCATGAATATGCGGGCCCCCCGGGTTTTTTTTCAGCAAACCAATTAAACCATAAACCCGGGGAGGAGGGACAAGAGCAAAGCTACTTTTGCAGGGGGCAAAAATATTAAAAACCAAAAACCATAATTCTTTTAAAATTTTTTTAATTTTTTTAAAATCCCCTTTTGGGAAAAAACCCCTTTTAAAAATTGTAACTGTTAGTTTTTAGGGTGAAATTACCCCGCAAAATTATAAAAAAACCTAGAACATGATGTTTTAAAGTATTCTTTTTGGGGTTTTTTACTTTAACCCTGTGGGGGTTCAACAATATTGAAAAATTTCTACTATTGCAATCCATGAATTAAATTTTAAACCAAATTGAGAAATATTTTTTTAAAAAAAAAAAATGAGGGAATTTTAAGGGTAAAGGTTTTAAAACAAAATTATTTTGGGGGCACATTTCCGGGCCCAAATTTTTGCTGCGTATTGGGGTCCCTTAAACGCAGCTAAATGGGGCAAACCCCCAATTACTGTAAAACCCTAAACTCTTTACATAAGCCCAAGGGGTTTTCGTGTCGTCCCCCCCCGATACAATACGATTTGAAATTTTACCTTGGGGGGAAAAAAGTGACATGTAAATTGTTAGCGGCGAATGCGTGCGGCTGATAATGAATGTCTATGGGGCTGGCACCCGGCCGGCCTCCCCTTGCTTTGGAAAGACCAGCGTGTCGCTCCAAAGCACCCGGCGTATTGCGGCACGTACTATACCCCTAAAACCGTAACTATGGCGCATACAGTATTCGGCGCAATACACCGGGTATTCTGGAAGTCGCGCTGATCAGCGCATATTCCCAACGCACGGGGGGAGGGGCCCCTTTAAATTTAACAGTACCGGTGCGCGCACCCTAGGAGGCGGGGACGCGCCTGCTGGGAGGCAGAGGCTTCGGCAGGAGCGCCGCTAGGTAAGCAGGAGGGGAACTGGGCAGTGGACCTGGGGTGAGGGTCGCAGGGCACCCGTGACAGTACCACCCCCTTTTGGCCTCCCCCTCTTTCTGGTCTGGAGGAATCTCCTAATTACATTATGGTCCAGGATGTTGTCTTCTGGCTCCCAGGGCCTTTCTTCTGGCCTGAACCCCTTCCAGTCAATGAGGAAATATTGCTTCCCCCTGATCGTCTTCATAGTCAAAACCTCCTTTATAGTAAAGACTTCGGTGGCGTCCGCATCAGGAGTCGGAGGGGCAATCTTCCGGGAGAAACAATTCAGGATAACCGACTTCAGAAGGGAGACATGGAAGGAGTTTAGGACCCGCATCGTGGGGGGAAGGTGGAGCTCATATGCCACTGGATTGATGCGTTTCAGCACTTCGAACGGTCCTAGGAAATGGGGGCCCAATTTATAGCTGGGGATCTTAAGACGAATGTATCTAGCCGACAACCATACTTTGTCTCCAGGAGAGAAGATTGGCGGAGGTCTTCTTCTTTTGTCTGCTTGCGTCTTTGTACGAGAAGCCCGTTGTAGAGACTGGCGTGTCTGATCCCAGATGGCCGTTAGGTACCGGAACAGATCCTCCATGGCCGGAACCTCCGAGGGCACTACGAGTGGGAGTGGTGGGCGCGGATGTCATACGTAGACAATGAAGACGGTGGCGGCACCGGCAGACTCCGAGTCCAACGAGTTGTATGAGAATTCTGCCCATGGTAACAGGTTGGCCCAGTCGTCCTGATGCACAGAAACGAAGTGGCGCAGATAGCAACCCAGAATCTGATTAACCCTCTCCACTTGCCCATTAGTCTGAAGATGATAGGCAGAAGAGAAGTCCAATTTCACTTGTAGCTGGGCACAGAGGGAGCCCCAGAACCTCGAAACAAATTGGACCCCCTGTCCGAAACAATATGCCGAGGAAGCCCATGCAGCCAGAAAATGTGTTGAAAAAATAGACTGGCGAGACGAAGAGCAGAGGGTAGACCTGGTAGGAGAACAAAGTGAACTGATCCGTGACCATCCAGACAACGGTATTACCAGAGGAAGGCGGGAGATCAGTAACAAAGTCCATAGCCACGTGGGTCCAAGGACAGTTGGGAATCGGCATTGGCTGCAGCAGGCCTGCCGGCTTGAGACGAGGCTCACTTGGTACAGGCACAGGAAGTGCAAGATTCCAAGAGCTCACTAACGTTTTTAGCCAGACCGGGTCACCCAAAAAACAGGAGATAAGAGAGCAAGATCTTTGAACCCCCGGTATCCAGTTACTCGGGAGCAATGTCCCCAATTCAGTATCTTCTTCCGTGGAGCCGGGCGCACATATGTCTTGCCCGGAGGAATCCTGTAACGGATTGCGGCGTTGACAAACATATGCCGAAGCGCCGACCGCAGATATCCAGGTGTGGATCCTCAGGGCCCACTGCAGGCACAGATGGCAGATGCCGATGTGCAGGTCTGGGTACTGGAGGCTGATAAACGGATGCTGCAGTAAACATAAGACAGAGTCCCAGACAGGTGCCAGAATATATTTAGCAGCAGGTACAGGTACAGCAGCAGATGTACAATAGGTAAGGGGTCAAGCTCTAGTGCAGAAGACAACAACGAACTGACAAAGAGTACAGGTAGGAGGTTCCTTAAGTAGCCAGGGGTCAGAGGTTACAGGGCAGGAACAGGAAGACTGTCTCAATAAATGCGTTGCAGTGACGCGCACGTGCCCCTAGAGGGAGCAGGTGTGTGCACAGGATGCCAGGGAGCTGGAGGAAGCAGAGATGGTGAGGCTTCAACAGTGGAAGGAGCCAGGACAGGTGCGTGCAGAGAACCAGGGACACCAAGGGATGTCGCAGCAGCGGCCGGGACATGAGAGACAAGGGCACGCCGACGGTCCGTGGCGTGAACCGTGACAGTACCCCCCCCCGTAAGCCCTCCCCTCCAGGCTAGCCGGGTACCCACAAAACAGCTTGGGGTAACCACCTCCTCCTCGGTATCCCGGAGACGTCTTCAGAGGAGGTGTCCAGAGAGTGCCGGGTAACTTCTTGGACCTGGGAAGAAGAAGCAGAAATAGTAGGCAGGGGGTGGGGTGGGTGGGAGTCAGAGATGTCTTTGCAGACCAGAGGCTCTTCCTGCACACATGGTTCTTCCCTTGGCACAGCAGAACATACGGGCAGAGAAACGGGTGGGCAGGGCTGCTCCAGATGGGCGGGCTTGAGACAGCTAGAGTGGCAATGCTTGCCCCATTGGACAACTTCACCCGTTTTCCAATCCAGGGATGGGTTGTGAAGCTGGAACCACGGGAGCCCGAGCAGGACTGGAGCAGATGAACTAGGCAGCACGTAAAAGGATAGATTTTCCTGGTGGGAACTGCCAACCTTCAAGGACACAGGCTGGGTACGAAACTTGACTGGCTCCTTCAGGATCTCCCCGTTGATGGAAGAGAAACGTAGGGGCTTCTCTAGACGGGAGACAGGAAGGCTGAACTTCTCCAGCAGAGACGGGTGGATAAAGTTCTCAGAGGAGCCGGAATCCAGCAAGGCAGGAACTTCATAGGCGGCACCAGATGATAAACGTAGAGTGACTGGAGTGGTCAGACGAGGAACAAGGGCATCTTGATTCAGGGTCACTTCACCCACAACACCATGGCACTGGGGTTTCCGGGGCGCAGCTGGGTGGATTGGGCAGTTCTTGAGGTAATGACGGGTACCACCGCAGTACAGACACAGGTTTAAGCTGCGTCGACGGGCGCGTTCCTCTGTGGTGAGATGAGTATGGTTGACCTCCATAGGCTCATCTTGGAAAAACGCAGGTGTCAGGCGAGATGGGCTTGTGGTTTCAGGTACAAGACGAGGCGGAAGCTTGCGAGGACGAGAGGATACAGGCTGTTGGCGAAGCTCTAACTCCCTCTCCGCAAAACGGATGTCAATCCGGGTAGCTAAAGCGATGAGGTCGTCCAGGGTGGTAGGTAGATCACGACCAGCCAACTCGTCCTTGATGCGTCCATCGAGACCTCCCCAGAAGGCAGCAACGAGGGCCTCGTTGTCCCAGGCAAGCTCAGAGGCCAGAGTACGGAACTGGATGGCATACTGGCCCACTGTAGAATCGCCTTGACGGAAGCAGAGCAGAGACGATGCAGCTGAGGTGTTGCGCCCAGGTAACTCGAAGACCTTTCTGAAGGCACTCAGGAACTCCTGGAGGTCCCCTGTCAGCGGATCCCCTTTCTCCCAAAGAGGTGCGGCCCAGGCCAAGGCTTCACCTGACAGCAGGCTAATGATGAAAGCGACCTTGGCACGGTCAGAATGGAACTGATGAGCCAGGACCTCAAAATGGATGGTGCACTGGTTGAGGAAGCCGCGACACGTATGAGGGTCTCCAGAATAACGGGCAGGCAGAGGCAAGTGCAGGCTAGGACTGGACATGGCAGCAGGAGGCGGAGCCACAGCAGGTGGTGGAGCAGGTGTAGATGCCAGTGCAGACATGACTTCGTCCAGACGGGTGGTGATGGTCTGCAGCTTACGGAACAATTGCTCCAGGTGGACGCCATGACGGTTTACCACAGCTACCAGGTCAGGCAGAGTTACTCCGGCGGGATCCATATTTGATGGTCAGTTCGTACTGTAACGGATTGCGGCGTTGACAAACATATGCCGAAGCGCCGACCGCAGATATCCAGGTGTGGATCCTCAGGGCCCACTGCAGGCACAGATGGCAGATGCCAGTGGTGGGTAGCCGAAGTGCAGGTCTGGGTACTGGAGGCTGATAAACGGATGCTGCAGTAAACATAAGACAGAGTCCCAGACAGGTGCCAGAATATATTTAACAGCAGGTACAGGTACAGCAGCAGATGTACAATAGGTAAGGGGTCAAGCTCTAGTGCAGAAGACAACAATGAACTGACAAAGAGTACAGGTAGGAGGTTCCTTAAGTAGCCAGGGGTCAGAGGTTACAGGGCAGGAACAGGAAGACTGTTTCAATAAATGCATTGCAGTGACGCGCACGTGCCCCTAGAGGGAGCAGGTGTGCGCACAGGATGCCAGGGAGCTGGAGGAAGCAGAGATGGTGAGGCTTCAACAGTGGAAGGTGCCAGGACAGGTGCGTGCAGAGAACCAGGGACACCAAGGGATGTCGCAGCAGCGGCCGGGATATGAGAGACACGGGCACGCCGACGGTCTGTGGCGTGAACCGTGACAAATCCGTTGCAGATCTACGGGCACAGCAGAGCTCAGCTGCTCAGGAGGAATGATGTGCCATGGAACTGGTTCGTCTCCTATCACGTCAGAGACACGGGAAAGAGCATCGGCCTTGATGCTCTTCGCTGCCGGGCGGAAATGAATCAGAAAATCGAACCGGGAAAAGAAGAGAGACCATCAGGCTTGGCGCGGGTTTAGTCGTTGGTCTGTCTGAAGATATAGGAGGTTCTTGTGGTTGGTTTAGATATTGACCGGGTGACGAACTCACTCAAGGAGATAGCGCCATTCTTCAAAGCCAATTTGATGGCCAGTAACTCCAAGTCCCCAATGGAATAGTTTCTCTATGCAGAGGAAAAGATTTTGGAAGAAAACCCACACGTGAGGGTCTTGCCTCTGGGACCTTTTTGGGTGAGCACAGCCCCAGCACCCACCGAGGAGGTGTCGACTTCTAGGAAGAATGGTTTCTCCGTATCAGGTCGGGAGAGTACCACTGAAGGCCAGAACTTCGGATTACCACCTTTCTTGGTTAGCACCACTATTGGAGGCACCAGCAAGGAGAAGTTTGGCACCAACTGTCTATAGTAGTTGGTGAAGCCCAGGAACCTTTGTATGGCTCGGAGGCCCACGGGTCGTGGCTACTGCAGGACGGCAGACAATTTAGTGGGATCCATCTGCAGGCCCTTGTCGGAAATAATGTAGCCGAGAAATGGAAGGCTTTTCTGGTGGAACAGGCACTTTTCGAGCTTGGCATAGAGGCGGTTGGCCCTTAAACGCCTAAGGACCTGCCGTACATGAACCTGGTGGGACTCTGGATTGGTAGAAAACACCAAAATATCATCCAGGTAAACGACAACACAGATGTACAGGAGGTCCCTGAATATGTCGTTGACGAATTCCTGGAAGACCGCCGGAGCATTGCAGTCCAAAGGGCATGACCAGGTACTCGAAGTGCCCATCGTGGGTCTTAAAAGCTGTCTTTCGTCTCCTTCACGAATCTGGATGAGGTTGTAAGCTCCCCGCAGATCCAATTTAGAAAATATCTTGGCTCCCCAGAGCCGGTCAAAGAGCTCAGTGATCAAGGGCAAGGGGTACCGATTTTTTATGGTAATCTTGTTGAGCCCTCGGTAATCAATACATGGACGTAGGGAACCATCCTTCTTCTCTACAAAAAAGAATCTGGCTCCGGCTTGGGAGGAGGACTTATGAATGAAACCCGTCTGAAGATTTTACTTAATGTAGGCTGACATTGCCTGAGTCTCGGGTATAGACAGTGGGTAGACCCTGCCCCGGGGAGGAGATGTACCGGGCAGCAGGTCAATAGGGCAGTCGTAAGGGCGATGAGGAGGTAGCGTCTCTGCTTGCTTCTCAGAGTATACGTCCGTAAAATCTTTGTAAGGAGCGGGAGGCCCGCCAAAGGCTTAGACGATACTGGAGAAGAAGCGGGAAGAACCAGGCAAGGTGCCACTAAACAGTGAGACCGACACTCTTCCCCCCAATGCAAGACTTTGCCCATCTTCCAGTCGAGCACCGGGGCATTCCACTGCAGCCACGGGAGACCCAGGAGAACAGACGAGGAAGACCGGGGTAGCACATAAAACGAAAGTCTCTCCCTATGTAGTTTCCCGACTTGCAGGGAGCAGGGCTCGGTACAGAGTGGGATCGAATCACGGAGGTTTCTCCAGGTGGACCACGGGGAGGTTATGCCTAGACACCAAGGCTGCATCCATGCAATTTCCAGCCGACCCAGAGTCCAAGAAGGCAGAAGCTTGAATCCGGATTCCCGATCTGGACCCGATTAAAACAGGCATGGTCAAACGAGGAGAGGGCTTGCTCTCACCTAGGGACGCCTCTCCCACATAGCCTAGGTGTGTGAATTTCCTGGACGCTGAGGACGGAGCGGCAAGGCCCTGCGGAAGTATTCAGGGCTGGCACAGTAGAGACATAGGTATTCCTCATGTTGTCGAGAAAGCTCCTGCGAGGACAGGTGGGCTCTGACCACTTGCATGGCCTCCTCGGCGGCAGGCAGGGAGGGCGGCTGTGGTGGTCTTTGGAATACAGTAGCTAGGCGAGGAAGATGACGAGCCCTGGCTGGTTCGCGCTCCTGGCGGAGATCTTCTCGCCGTTCCGAGAAACGGATGTCAATCCAAGAGGAGAAATCACGGGTGGATAGGGCATCTGTCTGGAGAGGCCCTTCTTGAAGGTGGCGGCCAATGCCGCATCGTTCCACGATAGCTCAGAGGCCAGGGTGCGGAACTGCACCGCATAATCGCCTACAGAAAAGTCTTCTTAGTGCAAATTCAGCAAGGTGGTCTCAGTAGATGAAGCCTGGGCAGGTTCCACAAATACACTGTGGTGAGAAATGTGGCGAGGTTTGCCATAACCGGGTCGTCTCTGTCCCAGAGGGGGGTAGTCCAGGCCAGGGCTTTCCCCGAGAGAAGGCTAACCACAAATGCCACCTTCGACCTTTCGGTAGGGACCTGACTACCCATCACTTTGATATGCAGTGAGCATTGGGTGATGAAGCCCCTGCAGGCCTTAGTGTCCCCATCAAATTTTGACGGCATAGACAGACAAAACCTTGGACCTGTAGGCGATGCAGGAACCATAGGTGCAGCGGAAGCCACAGGAGCCAGTTGCTGCTGCTGGGTGGCAAGGAACTGCTGCATCAAGGTGGAGAGATGGCTGAGTTGCTGCGCTTGTTGTGCAATCTGTTGTGATTGCTGGGCCACGATGGTGGAAAGGTCACCGTCGCTCGACAGAGGCACCTTGGCGGGATCCATGGCCGGAACTTACTGTCATGGTCTGCGGTAGTGGATCCACTGGACCACCGCAAGCGATGGTATGGGCCACGGCAGGGAGCAGAATCTAAGTAGGTCCCGGTTTTCACCAGACACCGCTACAAAGCGGAATGGACTTGCTGCGGCGGGAGTCTACCAGATTGACGTGACTTGCCTGTGATGGCAGCCGAGGTGTAGCATGGTACAGAATTGTAAAGCAAGACGTAGTCGGGGACAGGCGGTAAGGTCAGGACAGGCGGCAATGGTTCGTGGTCGAGGGACAGAGGCAAATGGTATGGTACACGGAATAACAGAAGACTCAAGGAATGCTTTTTCAGTAGGCTATTAGGCACTAAAGATCCGGCAAGGGGATCAGAAATTACCGGTGCGCTGGCCCTTTAAATTTAACATTGCCGGCGTGTGCATGCACAAGGAGGCAGGGACGTGCGCGCCAGGAGGCAGAGGCTTCGGAAGGAGCGCGGCTAGGTAAACAGGAGGGAAACTGGGCAGCGGAGCAGGCGTGTCTGCGACCCGACATACGGGTCGCGGCGCCGCTCGCCAGCGGGGCACGGATGAGCCCACGACCCGGAGTGAGGGTCACGGGGGCACCCGTGACATTTATAAGCCATTAAATGGAACAAATGAGGTCCCTTATGTTACCCTAACGGTGTGTCACGTATAGTGTTAAGTAATGGCGAGTTCGAGAATGTCTACTCTCTTCTCTGCTGCATTCGGCGGGCACTAACAGAGGTGAGTCCATGATATTCATGATTACTACACACTATTTTATGCTTTCCATTCACCTCTGATTAACAGTTTTCAACCTGTTCACAGTAATAGGTAGAAAAATGTCAATAAGCAGTAGGTGGGCGAGGCTAGCGGCTGTTAATGAATATAATGGACTCATATCTGCTAGTGCCGGCAGCACAGTGCAGAAGTGAGAATTAGGGTATGTTCACACAGCTTATTGCGGCACATATATTACGTGCCGCAATATGCCGTGTGTTTTGGAACCACGCACTGATCAGCACGTAATTCCAAAGCACAAGGGGGCTGGTAGCTGCCCGGCCCCATGGACATGCATTGTCAGCAGCGCGTAATTGGTGCTAACAGTTGACATGTCAGTTCTCCCCCTACGCGTACAATACGATCGTATTGTACGCGCGGGGAAACGACGCATAATCCATAACGCTCTGTGAAGTACCGGAATTGTGGAGCGCATTTCGCTGTGTATAAAACGCAATACGTGGCGAAATGCATGCCAAAATATGCGGCAATTTAAGCCATATGAACACACCCTAAAGGTTCTCTAAAATGCCATTACTTAACAGAATAAAGGACACCCCACAGTAAGCAGCAGGACTGTCACTAACTTGTGCTGCCTTCAGTAAGGGGAACAGAAGGTGCCTGACATGATCCCTTTAAGATGGAATAATCTTTTTAAATATTTCATAGCTATTTTACTCAATTGTTCTCTGCAGGGCAGATTGGACACATTTTATTTCATGTTGTCCTCTTTTACTGTGCTTCGAGCATTCTAATTATTTTAATGTTTTTGTTTTATATTTGTGTTAAGTTCAAAAACCATTCAAAAGTATTGAGATAAAAGGTATAGGAGCACATTTATCAGGCAGTTGCGCCAGAATTCTGGCACAATTTATGGCAAAAGTAATGTTGTATATGCTTTACACCACATTTATTAGGTGTTTTAGACAGTTTCTAGACACTTCTGCACCTCGTCCATGTGTGACCTCAGTAAAATGGGTGTGGTTTCATGTAAAAGGGATGTGGCTTAATGTGCACCAAAAATGCACCAACATTTAGGCGGAGTTAGTAGCATAAAAGTAGGCCAATTTAAAACTGTTATACAGTTAGACTAGACAGTTTTAACTCGTGTCAGATTTCTGAACACTATGATAAATGTGTTGCATTGTAAGACTGCCTAGTCTAACTTAACTCCTTAACGACCGCCCACTGTCTTTTGACGGCGGGCATTTCAGGTCGTTCATCTGCAGCGACGTCTTTTGACGTCGCTGCAGACATCAGAGTTTGCGGCGCTCGGTGGCGCAATTGCGCTCGGATCGGGGCTGTACTACACAGCCCCGATCCCAGAGCATGACCTGCAGGCATCGGAGAGCGGAGGAAACCTCCGCATCCCGATGCTTTAACCCTTTGATTGTGGCGGTGCGTTACCGCAGCGCAATCAAAGGGTTTCCCCTGCTCTGTCGGGTGATCGGAACACCCGGTCACCCGACAGAGCTCAGGGATCGGCTGCACAGTCAGCTCTGGGGACTTAGCGTGGCCCCAGAGCTGTCTGTGTATGAAGCCAGTGATTAGGACTGTGTGCTGTCCTAATTACTGCCTGTGTCAAACTGACACAGATTAGAATGTATTAGCATATATGAATATGCTAATACATTACTAAGTGTAAAAAATTAAAAAAAAAATGTAAAACAGTTCTCCCTTCATGGGAGTAAAAAAAAAAGTACAAAAAACCCCCCATAAAAAGTGTAAAAAACAAATAAATAAATAATAAAATAAAAATAAATATTGAATAAAAAATAATTGTACATAAATGACACGCACAAAAAAACCTACATATATTTTGTATCCACACCACCATAATAACCTGTAGAATTAATCTAACAAGTGTGAAATGTGAATGGTGTAAAAAAAAAATAAAAAAACAAAAAAAATTTTTTTTAAATAAAAAAAAAATACTGCAATTATTTATAAGTGTACTTAAACTATTCCCCCATAAAGTATAACTTGTCTCGAATAAAAAAAAGCCTCACACAGCTGTGTCATTGAAAAAATAAAAAAGTTACAACTGTTGAAATGCAAGGAGGCAAAAACTAAAAAAAATTTCTGGTCATTAACTACTAGTGTTGAGCGATTTTTATCGACAAAGTTGAATCGACAAGGTTTTTATGGTGATCGAAATTTCCAGATCATGCGTTTAATTAAGGTTAAAATCTGTGCATCATCTATTAAGATCGCGCCTTTTTCGGCGCTTCCTGTAATTTTGGCGGCCAGGAAAATCAGATTACAGAATAGAGCAGGTGAGATGTGTGTGCGACGTCATGACTGGGATGTGTATGGTTGCGATTGGCTGGAAAATCACATGACCTCGTTTTACATAGAACAGCGTTTCCTGTTTCAGCCTCAGTGTCTCTCAGCGTCTCATAGGGATAGGACCTGCGCTCTGCCTGTGGCCAAACAGCTCAGCGAAATTAGTCTATTTCTGCACAGAGAAACCTCTACTATTAGCTGTGATCCTTCCAATTTAGTTAGATTAGAGATTTGAACATTTTATGTAGTTAGCTAGAGAATTTTAAAGCAGCATCTACCGCTGTAAATTCACAGGGGGAGCGGGGGGGGGAAGGGGCCCGCGGGCGAACACAGACAAGCTCTATCTATAAAGAACACTGGATAAAGTTCACCAAGACTTAGTGTAGACATTGTAGTGGAATATCTTTATTATTAACAGTTTGCTATTGAAATATTTCCTGGATATTGGGCAGCCTGAACTTATATTGGATAAACATCATTTCTAGTAACTGCAGGTCTCTTTGTTAGCTGCAAAACTCCACTTTTATTATCAGTATACATTTCAGATAGGTGTTCAATTTTACCCATTACACCTGTGACTGTTGATATATCCACCTTGCACTTAAATTACAATCCAGCAATCTTGTAGTCAGCACAGGTTGTTTGTTGCCAAAAATACCGTGTATCGTACGAAAACATCACAGTTACGTGTTTTTTGACTTTTGCGCACCCAGCACTGTTCATTGACGCAGCATCTACGTAAATCTTAAAACAGCAATTCTATATTCACCACAGGTGAATTGAAAGGTGCAAAAAATACCGTTTATTATATCAAAACATAACAGTTATGTGTTTTTTGACTTTTGCACACCCAGCACTGTTCATTGACGCAGCATCTACGTAATCTTAAAACAGCAATTCTATATTCACCACAGGTGAATTGAAAGGTGCAAAAAATACCGTTTATTATATCAAAACATAACAGTTACGTGTTTTTGACTTTTGCGCACCCAGCACTGTTCATTGATGCAGCATCTACGTAAATCTTAAAACAGCAATTCTATATTCACCACAGGTGAATTGAAAGGTGCAAAAAATACCGTTTATTATATCAAAACATAACAGTTACGTGTTTTTTGACTTTTGCGCACCCAGCACTGTTCATTGACGCAGCATCTACGTAAATCTTAAAACAGCAATTCTATATTCACCACAGGTGAATTGAAAGGTGCAAAAAATACCGTTTATTATATCAAAACATAACAGTTACGTGTTTTTTGACTTTTGCACACCCAGCACTGTTCATTGACGCAGCATCTACGTAAATCTTAAA
Organism: Phyllomedusa bahiana; assembly: GCA_025379985.1. NCBI lineage: Eukaryota > Metazoa > Chordata > Amphibia > Anura > Hylidae > Phyllomedusa > Phyllomedusa bahiana. The sequence goes on from JAODAL010003507.1 coordinate 159,656, forward strand.
ACAGCAATTCTATATTCACCACAGGTGAATTGAAAGGTGCAAAAAATACCGTTTATTATATCAAAACATAACAGTTACGTGTTTTTTGACTTTTGCGCACCCAGCACTGTTCATTGACGCAGCATCTACGTAAATCTTAAAACAGCAATTCTATATTCACCACAGGTGAATTGAAAGGTGCAAAAAATACCGTTTATTATATCAAAACATAACAGTTACGTGTTTTTTGACTTTTGCACACCCAGCACTGTTCATTGACGCAGCATCTACGTAAATCTTAAAACAGCAATTCTATATTCACCACAGGTGAATTGAAAGGTGCAAAAAATACCGTTTATTATACCAAAACATAACAGATATGTGTTTTTTGGACTTTTGCCCAGTCCAGATTTGTTGATAGACACCTTGCAGTTAAATTTGAATCCAGCAATTTTGTTTTGATTAGAGGGATTTGAGAATAGCTGTGATTTGCCGTCTTTTAATAAGAGACTTTCCAAAACTATTCCATACCTTCTCAAATTTTTATATTTCTGAACATGGAGCGAAATGCAGGTGGTAAGCGAGCAAAGAGGGGGGTAGCACATGGAGGTAGAGGTACGAGAGAAGGTGCTCCTTCCAGTGCTGGCGACAACACGCATGCCAGCGGATCGTCAGTTGCAGGACCGTCAGGCCTGTCATCGCTGGGTCAGGGCCCTGTGAATCTAAGTAACGAACATCGTCGCCAATCTGTCCTTCAGTGGTTAATGCAACCTGCATCTAGCAGTCTTACCTCCTCGTCCTCGCAGTCACGGCCACAAATGTCGTCATCAGCATAGTCAGCATGGATCATGCGGGTTTTGGGGTCATGCTGTGGTCCAGAACAGGCATAGTCAATGTCCAGTTCAACTAAAATGGTGGTTGAAAGACTCCTTTTTCCGGCACTTTTTAAATCTGGGGGTTATGCAGGTTTGGGGCTCATGCTGTGGCCCAGGACAGGTATAGTCAATGTCCAGTGAAACTAAAATGGTGGTTGAAAGACTCCTTTTTCCGGCACTTTTTAAATGTGGGGGTCATGCAGGTTTGGGGCTCATGCTGTGGCCCAGAACAGGTATAGTCAATGTCCAGTTCAACTAAAATGGTGGTTGAAAGACTCCTTTTTCCGGCACTATTTAAATGTGGGGGTCATGCAGGTTTGGGGCTCATGCTGTGGCCAGGACAGGTATAGTCAATGTCCAGTTCAACTAAAATGGTGGTTGAAAGACTCCTTTTTCCGGCACTTTTTAAATGTGGGGGTCATGCAGGTTTGGGGCTCATGCTGTGGCCCAGGACAGGTATAGTCAATGTCCAGTTCAACTAAAATGGTGGTTGAAAGACTCCTTTTTCCGGCACTTTTAAATGTGGGGGTCATGCAGGTTTGGGGCTCATGCTGTGGCCCAGGACAGGTATAGTCAATGTCCAGTTCAACTAAAATGGTGGTTGAAAGACTCCTTTTTCCGGCACTTTTTAAATGTGGGGGTCATGCAGGTTTGGGGCTCATGCTGCGTTCCAGGACAGGGATATTCAATGTCCAGTTCAAGTAACATGATGGTTCAAATCATACTGCCTTCTGGCACTTTTTAATTTGTGGGTGATGCAGATTTAAGGGTCAGGCTGTGGTACAAGACAGGGATAGTAAATGGTCTGTGACTTTTTTTCTGTGACTTTTATAACCTAAGTGTGTTGCCTAAGATGTAGCACGTATCCATTTGACTGTTGTGGATGTTAATTTCAGCTTCTCCAGCCTTGTTTGGGTGTAATAATGAAGGTGTTGTTGCTCTCCCATAGACTTTAATGGTCATCGCTCATAATCGATGCTCACTATCGAAAAACCTTATCGATAGCGGCCGACTATCGACTATCGATCGATCTCGATAGCCAACGCAATCGCTCAACACTATTAACTACTTTTCAGGCGCTCGGCTTAAGGGGTTAAAACTGTCTTACAGCTGAAACTATTGATAAATGTGCCCCATAATTCTTTACAGGCTAAAAATCAGCAGTTAGGGTGACATGTATGAACTTTGGCGCTGACAGGCCAGTTCTAAATAGCTTTAACCCCTTAAACTGAACGCCTGAAAAGTAGTTAATGACCAGCACATTTTTTTTTTGTTTTTGCCTCTTTGTTTCAACAGTCGTAACTTTTTTTTTTACAATGATGCAGTTGTTTGAGGCTTTGTTTTATTCGGGAAAAGTTGTATTTTATGGAGGAATAGTTTAAGTTCACTTATAAATTATTAAAGAATTTTTCTTCCAATTTTTTTTTTTTTTTACACCATTCTCATTTCACACTTAATAGATTAATTCTACAGGTTATTATAGTTGTTTGGTGTCAAACATTCATAAATGTGTCTAATTCTATGAAAGTGGTGCGACACGCCACCAGAATTCCCCAAATCTTTGGCGCATTAAAAAGTGTCGGGGCCGGCGCTGATTGCACCAAAGTTTGGAGTGCGACTGTTCATAGATCTATAGAACAGGGCTACGACAGCTTTTTGATGCCAGATGCCCCGTTGTTACATGTTGCCCTAAGTCTTCAGAACTACTGAATTTACTTATTATGTTGATGTAAGTTATTGGCATTTTAAACTTTTCTTTCTTTACAGATAATCTAGTTTTAACCAAAGACATCTACTGTACATGTCATGTCTTAAGATCCGAGTGACATGGTGTTGGAATTTACTTCACAGAGGGATGGTTTAGCATTGATTTTATAAGTCATGCATGACTCACTCATATACACATAGAGAATTCATAGTAGTGGTTTTATCAGATGGATTTGTTTGTACTCTGTGTGCTTGTTGCTATAGTGTCCATGAAGGTTTTTCTTTTTATGTAGAATGTTTAGAATAAAATGTATTTCTTGTCTGATGTTTATTCAATTGTTCTATTATGTGTAAGGATAAAAAACTACGTAAAGCTATACAGTGTAATAAACTAAAAAATAATATTTTAGGGTTTTTGGTCCTTCATATATAGTATATATAGACCTCTATGGTATTAAGACTAGAGGCAAGTCTCCACAGACGCCCAAGAAGTATACCTTATAGACTGTATCATTGTGGAAGGGCACAGATAAAAGTAAAATATAACTTTTATTTAGACTAAGTTAAAAAATAAACCTTATAAATTATATCACACAGCGCTACATATAATAATGAACCATAAAGAACACTTATACAAGGAGGCAGGATATTTAGGTAACAGGAATATGAGATATCAAAGAGAGAGCGCTACCCTATACACCCTCAAAAAAATCCTGTAAATGACCTAACCTGATGTACGGGAATATTACACATCCCGATAAGGACGGCCCCGACTGGAACCTGCCCCTAGTATAACTTACCCTAAATTACCCTCAAAATCGTTAATGTGGCATAGGGCAAGAGAAAAGATAAGCCTTACTTTAATAAAGTCCCAATTACCCTCAAAATCGTTAATGTGGCATAGGGCACACCATAGCTGTGTCTGGATATTAGGAGCCATATGCTCCTTTTGCTTTTTGAATCTAAGACCGTAACTTGTGTAGCCTACCAATCACTGTCCCCTGAGGAGGTCCGAGTAGGCGCCGAAACATGTTGGAACTTTATTAAAGTAAGGCTTATCTTTTCTCTTGCCCTATGCCACTTAACATTTGAGAAATTGGACTTTATTAAAGTAGGCTTATCTTTTCTTGCCTATGCCACTTAACGATTTTGAGGGTAATTTAGGGTAAGTTATACTAGGGGCAGGTTCCAGTCGGGGCCGTCCTTATCGGGACGTGTAATATTCCCGTATATCAGGTTAGGTCATTTACAGGATTTTTTTGAGGGTGTATAGGGATAGCGCTCTCTCTTTGATATTTCATTTTCCTGTTACCTAAATATCCTGCCTCCTTGTATAATTGTTCTTTACGGTTCATTATTATATGTAGCGCTGTGTGATATATTTTATAAGGTTTATTTTTTAACTTAGTCTAAATAAAAGTTATATTTTACTTTTATCTGTGCCCTTCCACAATGATACAGTCTATAAGGTATCCTTCATATATAGTTACAAAGCTAATACTGTTGAAAAAAGACAAATGTCCATCAAGTTAAACCAAGATAAATTTATATGAACAAAGAATGAATAATGTAGCTCACCTCTAGTATTGCTCAATGTCCTATTGGCTAAACTTTATGTTTTTAAACCCGGGAATTTTATCCCGTTTTATAGCTGTGACCAAGAGCCCTTGCGCTCGAAACGCGTAAGCTAGGTTACCATGTTTTAGCCCTTGTGTGTGTACTGCTGCAACATTGTTTGTGTATACAATAAAGTCTCTTCACATTACCGTTCTCCGGACCCGGAAGTGACGTGCGACGCTATTGCAGAGCGGTGCAGTTTCTGCCTTGTTGGTGTGTTTAAATTTATATGAAGGCAACATTCACTTGACTGTTTTATGGCCTTCGTTTTTTAACTCTTTATCGACCGCCTACCACACTATAGACATCGCTTGACAGAGGGGTTTTGTGGCTCCCAGCATCGCAACTGTGCTAGGAACAGAGCTGAAGTTCACAGAGCAGTCTCTGTGAACACTGGGGAGCGGAGGAAGCCTCCGATTCCAGGCATTTAAGGCATTTAACCATATCTGTTCAACTGGGTCATCGGGACTCCTAGTGACCCGATGGAGGCCGGGGAATGTCTGTACCATTAGCCCTGGGGACCTAGAGTAGCCCCAGGGCTGTCTGTATAACAAGTCTCCGGTCAGGGCACAATGTTTTCTGTCCTGACTCTAGCCTATTTCTTACTGACACAGAAAGTAATATATTAGCATATTCATGTATGTTAATACATTACCAAGTGTAAAAAAAAGCGTTAAATAGTTTTCCCTTACTGGGTTTAAAATTTTTTAAAAAACATAAAAAGTGTAATAAAAAGATAAATATTTAATAAAAAAGTTATTGTGCATACACACACAAAAAAAAACTACACATATTAGGTATCTACACGACCGCAATAACCTGTAGAATTAATATAACAAGTTTTGTAGTATGAAGTGTAAATGATGTAAAAAACACTTTTTTATGCTTACACTGCAAAAATTGTAAAAAATTCTGCAATAATTTATTTGTAAACTTAAACTATGCTCCCCCAAGAAAACCTTCTCCCACATAAAACAAGTCCTCATACAACTACGTCAATTAAAAGATATAAAAGTTACTATTGAAACACAAGGAGGCAAAAACTACAACATTTATCTGGTTTTTAAGGCCTCTTCAGGCCTGGTGCTTTCACGCAGAGAACTCTGGATAATTGGCATGCGGTATACATGTGAACAATAGGACATATCTTCCTCTGAAAAAGAGTCCAGGACAGGAACCCTCCAGCTGCACATTTTGCACACACATTTGCACAACAGTACTTATCATGGTCAAAGAAATCTCATGTCCATGTGGCAGAAATTTTCCATGTGGAAATTTAACTGCGTCAAATTGTGGATTTATTGCGGATTTTCTTTATTGACTTGAATGGGGTAAGATCTGCATAATTTGTTGCAGATTTCTTCCTGTGAATTTTCTACAGAAAATGTTCTCAACAAATTCCTATTATGTGCATCCACTCTTATGAGGGTATTGTGGTTATTATTGTACAGTTCGTGGTTTCTTCTGTATCTAAGAGGTTCTCGTGCTGTGTATCTTAATGGAAATGTATTTGCCTAGTTATAGGGGTGTTCCAGATTTTAAAATTAACGGTAAATGGTGTCAGAGTGGGGGAAAATAGAAAAAAGGAATACTTACCTCTTAGTCCTGCCCCTACTATTTTTTAGTGTCCTGAGATCTGTTCACTCCTCTTTACTTCTGGTGCCATCCAACAGCACTGACTTGTGCTCCATTTACTCACTATGGCGTTCAAGCCTTTGCAGTTTCTGAGTGCTACAGAACAGCAGTAGGGGGACAGCGAGGTAAGTATGCTTTTTTTTCTAATTTTCCCAACCCTGTCCCCATTTAAAAAACTAGAACACCCCTCTAAGGTGCTTTTCATAGTTTGCCTTTTGAACTAATAAAATCTAGAGAGCATGTTAGTGACCAAGTTACTCGAGACCATTGAAATTGTCCTGCAGATAGCAGTTAACATAATACTTTGGGGCAGGGATGTTTCTAGGGTCCTTAAACATCCAGGACACAGGCACTGTATTACATTTTGCTCAATAAGGCTTGGTTTCACAGCATTTTTCACAACATGTTGAGAACAGCTGCATGTATTTTTTCCAGATTAAAAAAAAAAAATGATGGGGGACATGTATGAAAACTGTCTAAAGTATAAGACTTTCTTTGTTGCCATTGCAACCAATCAGAGCTTCTCTTTCATTTTTTCAGAGCAGTTTATGAAATGAAAAGGAAGCATGGTTTGGTGGCTATGGGCTACAAAAAAAAGTTTTAGACTTAGACAGTTCTCATACATAAGGTCCTATTATATTCCACATAAATACCGTGTATTTCCTCTGCTCAGTTGAGAAGAATGCCGGCACTCAGGGCCCACAACAGCGGCCTGGAACCTGGCGACATATTGACAAATGTGCCCTGTGGGCAGATTGCCATCCGGGGCATCGGCTGTTTTATCTGGAGCACAAACTGCATACAAAATTGCCTTGCGACGCACCTGCTTTGGGGGAAAAGAACCCTAATAAAAGCAGTGATAAAAGTCATTGATATAACTGTTGTCACCTTCTAATGTGAAATGTGAAACTTTAGCGGCCTCATGTATGAAAACTGTCAAAGTCTAAGACTTTTTTGTTGCCCATAGCAACCAATCAGAGCACCCCTTTCATAGTGCTCTGAAGAAATAAAAGGGGAGCTCTGATTGGTTGCTATGGCCAGCAATGATGGTCTTAAACCTACACAGCTTTCATACATGAGGCCCTAGGTCTTCTATAAAAGTGTAGTTTATAAGTTTATAAGTAACCAAGGTCCACAAAGTTTAGTCTGAAGTGTAGAAAATACAGTTATTCACAGTGATAACATTTTATGTTACACTATAAATTGTTGCTGTTCAAATAAACACATAACTTGCAAATTATAGATGCATAAAATATCACATTTTAATAAGTTAAAATTCCATACAACAGATTTACTGTAAACAGCAATTGCTGATTGCTTGACTCTATTTGTATGTTCTATGGAGTTCAATGAAGAGGACCACAGACAAATGCAGCACAATGAGGCCTACATGTAGGCAGAGCGGTCTTAACAGAATTACGGGCCCCTGGGCATAGCACTGCAGAGGGTCCTGCCCAAATACATGACATCCCACTTGACCATGCCTCGAATCACCCTCAAGCACACCCATATTATCATGCCACTTATGTCTGGACACCAGCAGCCTACAAAACTATTTGGCAGGGCAGGGAGTCTTTGGCTCCTTTCTCCACCATGGTTTTAAACTGTTTGCACATTCTAAAAACACACAAACAGTTAAATGAGCAAAGCCAAACAAGGGATCCAGGGTATGTTTCTTGTATTCCTGTGACATGCATACACCACTTAGGGCCCCTATGGGGCCCCCGGGCAACTGCCTAGTGTGCCCAATGGAAAAGATGGCCCTGCATGTAGGGCTAAGATGAATCCGCTAGTTGCCTGTGGATTTTATGAATAGCTATGGTAAGGTGCAGAGTCAAAGAAGTCCTGGATTTCCCCCTTTAGCCCTTTACTGCCACAGACAATCTTGACCTCAATGACAGAACCAGTTTTTCAGACCTGGCATGTGTCACTTTATGTGGGAATAACTTCTTGATACTTTTACCTTTCCATGTGATTCAGAGAATGTTTTCTCTGACATATTGTGCTTTATGTTAGTAATACATTTTAGTCCAAACAATTCTCCATTTATTTGTGAAAAATATCAAAATGTTGTGAAAATATGGAAAAATGTGCCATTTTTAAACTTTATAAATTTCTGCGTGTAAGACAGATAGTTATATGACACAAAGTAGTTTATATTTAGCATCTACCATATGTCTACTTTATGTTCGCATCATTTTTTATGTCTTTATACTTTTTTTACAACAGTAGGTGGCTTATAAATTTATTGGCAATTACAAAGATTTTTCTTTTAGTACCAGTCCAGTTCTGACATGGCTTTGTGGGGCCTGTATTTTACTCCCATAAATGACTCAATTTAAAAAATTTCACCCCTGTAGTATATGACCCCCCCCCTATAGTTAATATTACCCCCTTATAGTATACGACCCCCTGTAGCTTATAGCTCCCTGTAGTATATGCCACCATGCAGGTTATAGGACCCTGTAGTATATGGTCACCCTGTAGGTTATAGCCCCCTGTAGTTAATATTACCCCCTTATAATATATAGCCCTCCTGTAGGTTATAGCCCCATGTTGATAAAAAAGAAAAATTATTAAAAACCTTACTTGCCTCTACGCGCTCCCCATTGGGGACCCCGCTCTGGGAGCTGGTTTCCGGCGTGAGCGGCCTGACATCATCACGCTGCCTATGCCTGGACATGACTCCCGGGATTTCCTAGACTGAAAGCCTATGGGCTGTCGGCCTAGGAAATACAGTGGTGAAAGAGGCAATGATATCACCTCCTGTGCCGCTTAAAGACACGGCAGGTCTGGGCCTTATGCACACTGGCGTGCCGTCCGGACCTGCCGCAGAGTTCAACAGAGCAGGAACTTGAAACTTGGAGCCGAAATCAGAATTGAGAGTGACCGGAGTGATCAGACGAGGAACGGAAGCATCTCTATTCAGCGTCACCTCACCCACAACACCATGGCACTGGGGTTTCCGGGTGCAACTGGGCAAACTGGGTAGTTTTTCAGGTTGTGCATGGCACTGCCACAGTATAGACACAAGTTCAGACTGATGCAGCGAGTGCATTAATCTGAGGTTAGATGAGAACGATTCACCTCCATAGGTTCATATTGAGGGAACATCGGTCCCTGGTGAGGTAGACTTGGGGATGCAGGTACAAGTCAAGATGAGGGTGTTGGCTGCTCACTAAGCTCTAGCTCTCTTTCAGCAAAATGTATATCGATCTTGGTAGCTAGAGTGATTAGCCAGGTTACTTGGTAGATCACGACTGGCGAAACCCCCCCAGAAGGATACAACAAGGGCCTTGTTGTTCCAAGCAAGTTCAGAAGCCAATGTGTGGAACTAGATAGCATATTGGCCCACCATAGAATCACCTACACAGGAACATAGCAAAGCAGATGCCTCATAAGTATTGCCACCAGTTTGTTCAAAATTTTTTTTGAAGGCGCCCAGAAACTCCTGGAGGTTCCCTGTCAGTGGATCCCCTCTCTCCCAGATGGGTGAGGCCCAGGTCAAAGCTTCATCTGAGAGTAGGTTGATGATAAACACCACCTTGGCTCTATTGGACGGGAACTGGTGTGCCAGGGCCTCAAAATGGATGGTATATTGGTTGATGAATCCGAGACATGTATGTGGATATCCATAGTAATGGGCAGGTAGAGGCAGATGCAAGATGGGACTGTTCATAGCCGCAGGAGGTGGAGCAACACAGGAACAAGTGCAAGTGTAGGTGCCACTGCAGACACATCATCCAAATGTGCGGTAATGTAGATTCTGGAACAGTTGCTCCAGGTGGACACCATGACGGTTCACTACGGCTGTCAGGTGCTGGATATCAGGCAAGGCCACATCGGTGGGATTCATATTATATGGTCAGTTCGTACTGTCACGCTCTAAGGGAATAGAACGCCGGCTTTGTGGATCCTCTGGGTCACAGTGAGCATAGATGGTAAAGCTTGCGGCAGTAGCCGAAGTACGGGACAAGGACAGCAGGTGCTGTTACAGATGGCATGACACAGCAGGTGTAGCCGTAGAGAGGTGAATTATAAACCACTGCACACCAAATTGATGCAAATTAAACAAAATTTTATTCACACTGAGCAGAATAACGTATTAAAAAATCATCAGAAATAATGTGAACATACTCAACAAGTGCTCATATATACAAATGGCAGTAGAGGCCAGAGAGATCATAGATGTCAATATGGACGACGTTTCGGCGAAATGCCTTTATCAAGAAACATCTGCGTTGAAAAAACATATAGCGGTAAGTATATTTTGTAACAAGGAAAAGGACGAAATGGAAAGGAAAAAAGAAAGGGAAAAATAGGCAGATAAGACCGTATGTATATAAAGTTAATATGAGTAAAAGGAATAAAATGCAGAGATAAGTACTAAGAACTAGAAACAGAAATAGTAGAATATGAGTAAATGTTCTCTTACCAAATAAGGAATATAGGATCTTATAGTATATAAAGAGAATGGATGAAGTCCAATGTAGACTATATGGGAGGAAAAGAGTATATGATTATAATAGGTAAACTATATATCTCTGTAGGTATAAGAGGAGTGAATGAGGATTACATACCCAGATGTAGGAGAGAGCCTCCACAAAAGATAATAGATCCACAGAAGTGGAATGCTGGCTAGAGAAAGTAAAGGAATAGGGTTAATAATAAGGATAAAAAACAATGTAACAGAGGACAGTAGAATGGTAAGCAGCTAGAGAGGTACCTGTGGCAGTAGGAGCATATGGACAAGACGTCCGTAGTGTCAGAGGGCTTTCCCGGCAAATGCTCGCTGTTCGAGCGTCCGGATATAGTCATTGCACATGCGCAGAGAGTCCGCGCATGCGCAGAGGCATACGAGACGCGCCGGTGACATGAGAAGTCACACAGGCAAAGTAGCGTCTGTATTATGCGTGTAGGAGGATTAAGAGATGCTCTATTAAAAAGACAGGATAAAGGAAAAGAGATATATGTGGGAAATGAACGGAATAAAGATCAGGGGATAGGAGGAATGACAAGAGAATAAGGGGAAGTTGTGAAACCTAACCAATGGAAAGGGGAACTAGATAGAAGACGGGACTAAGTGTACAATAGGTGGCAAAATAAGACTATTGAGAAAAAGGAGAGGGGAATGGGAGATAGAGCCGGAAATGAGTAATTAGCATTAAAACAAGAATATATTAAAGAGGTAGTAAAACGTACTAATATATCAGGATAAACGTGTACCACAGAAGACAAACTAAATAGATGATACATCATTTGATCTGTAACGAAAATAAGGAGAATTAGAGTACATAACAAATTATACTGGCAATTCCTATATAGTGAACATAGAGTCCACATGGGCATATAGGGAAAAGAAAAAATTAGAGTTACAAGAGTAACTCAATGTCTAATATACAGACAATAACAAGGTAATGACACATTATGCAATAATAATCAGAGATAGCAGATGTACATAATGATAGTCACATGTTAATAATGAACAATATATTTCTCGATTCATCCACTGGGTTCCAGAGTAGTAGAGTATGAATCCAGAACGTTCACGTTTGGAAAGGGTAGCAATACGATTGCCCCCGCGTCGGGGAACTGGGATTTGTTCTATTACCTGGAATCTCAATTGTGAGGGAAGGTGGTTGCATTTCACAAAATGAGCAGGTACCGGGAGTAGGGTTTCTTTACACCGTATGGTGGATTTATGTTTAGAAATGCGGTTTTTAACGGGCTGTGTGGTTTGACCCACATATGCCAAACCGCAGGGGCATTTCAGAAGGTAATTACAAAATTAGACAGACATGTAAATTGTCCTTTTATGGGGTATTGTTCACCTGTGTGAGGATGTGTGAAAAAAGAGCCCTTAGTCACGGAGGAACACTGTGCGCAGCTCAGACAGGGGAAAGTACCCTTTTTGGGAGTCGAAAATGTCATTTGTCTAGTCTGTGCCCGTAGTGTACCCACATCTGCTCTAACAAGATGATCTCGCAAGTTTTTATCCCTCTTAAAACATTGTAGAGGGGGGTTTTTGAAGATTTCGATATGGGGATAAGAATTCGATAAAATAGGCCAGTGTCGACGTATGATCTGTTAGATTTTTGGAGTGAATGGATGATATTTAAGAACAAGAGGTACCCGTTGTGTGGTTGAACGAGATGCTTGGGGTGAAGTGTCAGGAGATTGGTCATTATCATTAGTACGTGCAAAATTTTGTCGTAAAAGTCGTTGTGGATAGCCCCGTTCTAAGAAACGATTAGACATCTCTTGCATGCGAGTTTGACGTATCTCAGGTTTATCTACAATACGGGATATCCTGCTAAACTGTGAGCGAGGTAGAGATTTCTTTGTATAAGGTGAATGATTACTGGAATAATGAAGTAAGCCATTACGGTCAGTTGGTTTTTTGTACAAATCAGTGGACAAGTTGCCTTGGGAATCAGAATTAATAATGGTATCCAAAAAATTGATCTGTTGAGTATGGTAATGTAGAGTGAATTGAAGGTCTGAAGAAACAGAATTCATGTAATGGTGAAAATCCAAGAGTGATTCCAACAGGCCTGACCAAATACAGAATATGTCATCTATGTATCTAAGCCATAATATGGCATATTGTAGGTATAGGGGATGCGTATAGATATGGTTATTCTCAAAGATGGCCATAAAAATGTTTGCGTACGGGGGTGCAACATTGCTTCCCATAGCGGTGCCTTTGGATTGAATGTAAAATTGGTCCCCAAAGAGGAAGTAGTTGTTGTGTAGCACTAGAGATAGAAGATGGCAGGACACAGCAGGTGTAGCCGTAGAGAGGTGACGTAGTCCCAGGTAGGTAGCAGACTCAGTACAGTGGCGGATATACAACATATATAACGGGGTGGTGCAGCGGCAGGAAACAGCAGGTATAACGCTTTAGAAAGCACAGGGTTAACACCGGTATGCACAGGTAAACAGCAGCCAGACGTCAAGCTGACACTGGAGCAAGGGCAGAAAGTTCCTTAAGTAGCCAGGGGTCACAGGTCATGAAGCAGGAAATTGGATCACTGTCCCTTTAAGTAGCAGAAGGCTGGTCATTGGAAACTCCCTGGACCTGATGGCAAAAAAACTATCTGAGGATCAGAAAAAAAAAATTGTTTCTCAATAAAG